>PVJD01001262.1:0-284238 GCA_004026545.1 Mormoops blainvillei | reverse complement strand
CAACTCTAGCACCATGACTATAGTCCAAAACACCATCTTATCCTTCCTGGACTACAATGGTCTCCTCACTGGGCCCCCAAATCCATTCTTGGCCCCTCTGGCACATTAAACATAAAAAACGTCGTGCCACTTCCCTGCTTTCAACCTCTCATGGTTTCCACTACTCTTAAAAACAAAGCCCGAAATGATTTAGGGGACATATAAGGCCTGCATGATCTAGCCCCTGCCTACCTCCAGCTCATGCAACACTTCCAGAAACACTGGCCATCTTTTCGTTCCCTAAAGAACTCCAGCTGCTCTTCATCTCAGAGCCTCCACATGTGATGTTTCTTGTATGTTCCATGTTAATCTTCTCCCTGTCCCACCCCAGTTCCTCTTCCCCACGCAAATCCCCACCTAACTCCAGCTTATCTTTCAGAGCCCAGTTTACATGTCATCCCCTCAAAGAGGCCTTCCGCAACACGCCCACCCCAGACCAAGTTAGTTTCCCCTCCAAAATGCCCTGTTGTACCTTATACTTCCCCATATGGCACTTCTCTTAAGTGTTGCTATATTATAAATGTTTATGACAATCTCTCCCTCGGTGACAGCTCTGGTCACTCAGGACTGTGCCCCACTTGTTCACCACTGTCTCTTCAGCCCCTCACAAAGCAACTGGCACACTTTTGTGGTTTTGTCCATACAGGTAGACTCATACAATCCTCAGTCAAAGGCATTACCCTTCCGTCTGAACTCCAGTCATTACAAGTGTACTCGCCAAAGTCTCTAGCCAGGACTGGAAATTACATTCTTTGATAGGAAATTGCAGATGTCACCTGGAGACCCCATTACTACTTCTGATTCCACTTGTTAAATGCATTCACAGATTTCAATATTTTGCTCAGAAAGCACCCCCGGTCCACAGATCCTGGGGCCCAGATTTGCTGTTCATCTAGCAAATATTTATTGCTCACCAATGGTGCGTGGCTGAGGCTCATAACTGAAACTTGTTGTTTTTATTATTCTCCCCCCATACGATTATCTCTCCCAAACCAACGTTATTTACCCATCATTCATTTGCTTTTTCCATGAGGTAACTGCTGTGTCACCACCCAGGATCTGTAACAGTTCAATTAAAAGCAAAGAAGCATGAGATTTTGCTAGTCTATGCTGCCTCATTGCAATCAGATAAATGCGCAGCTTCCTTAAGAATCTCTCTCATGACACCCCCTCATCCTGCAGGCCGCCACCCCAGCCTGAGCCCTGGGGCCCATGGAGATGAGAGAGGAAACTCAGGCCCAGGAGCAGTCTGCCCTGACCCGCACACCCGGCATTCCCGCCTCAGCTCTCCTTAATAACTCTTAGCTCGACTTTATGAAAACTGCCTTCCAAAAGCATTCACGTACAATCCTGTGTTGTGACTGGGAGAAGTGTGAGAACAAGATGAAGAGTACAAACCTGCTGAAAGGACTTGGCACCAACCACAGAGGGCAGTTCCCTTGCTGTGGTGAGCGCACCCCGCCCCTCATCTGTGTCTGCCCAGAGGAGCCCTGCTTCTCCCGTTGGAGTCCCAGCTCCCTGGGACCAACCCTCTGCTCTCCTGGTGCGCCAGAGGGGTAAGGGGGTCTGCAAAATGGCACCTAGTCCTTCAAAGATTTCTGGCTTAGACTTGCATGCATAACTGCAGCCATGCTCTCTTTACCTTTCCCTCGGCACACGCCCCTCCCTGAGTCCCCTGATGCTGCCACAGTCCATCTGCTTCCTGAGCCTCGTCACCTTTGCCAGAGTGAGGCTTCCCAGTCTGGAGGCATGGAGCCCCAAGGGCATTTTGGTTAACAGTGGGCGAGAATTTTTCTATCACTAAGCACAAAAGCTTCCTTTAATCTTCTATATATTATTTAACTAAGAACTAAGTGATCAATTGAGTATCTATGTACTTTAAAAATTATTTTGTTTTAATTCAGCCTGAAAAACTACACCACATCGTTACTATACATCGTAACTGGTATGGGTGACATGAAGTACACGTGGAAAGTGACTCATTTTTACCACCTCTGAAAGGAAGCACTACTTTGTCTCCCTTTACTCTTTATCAAATAGTTGAGATCACATACTGATGTTTATTAAAAATAACCAAAAGATTTGGCCCTTTGACATGTGCCAACCCAGTGTCAGCAAGGACTGTGAAAAATAAAGATTTCCAGGCCATTTTTATGTCTCAATAAAAGGCTTCAGACTGGGGAGGAAGGAGTGAGGGAGGGGTGGGGAGGAGTGCTTCACATCTGTCATTAGTCAAGTGTAGTTGGCTAACGCTCCGCTTGTTTTTCTCACTTCCATTAACAAATTCCACTTTATTACTTGGCTCTCTCAATAGCAGCTTCAAAAAGACATCATTTCTCCTCAAGTATTCATGCATTTCCGAATGAAGTTTTAACGTGTCTTTGTTGGAGAGCCAGCCTCCTAAGTAGAGAAGGGTATGACCTCCATTCACACAGCCCAGGAAACCCAAATCAATGATAAAACTCCACATTTAATTCCCTACTTGGCCTCCAGGAGCACATTATAAAACACATTTAAAAATTACTTTGAAAACTACATTTTAACTTGCTTAGTTCTGGCAACTTTAGAAAATGCTCAAAAGGACTCATCTTGACAAACGCGACCCCACTTTAAGTCACAATTCTTAGCAAGGAACTTCGGGGTAGCTGTTGGGCCCGAAAGAGCAGGGATCCGGGGTCAGGCGGCCTGGATTTGATTCCTCGCTCTAGTTTCTACTCTTTGTGTGATGGTGCACAAGTCACTTAACCTTTCTGTGCCTCCATTTCCTCTGGTGGCGAACGGGTGGTGTTACTCTGACTTTGCGCTGCATTTCATCTCCTGTTTTTACTTTACACTCGTATCTAATGGCATAGTTAGGGGTCTATGTGCTAACACAGGACACAGCTATATATTTCTTATTTTTATTCTTTCTTATTTTCCTTCTGCCTCAAGATCATACCTTTAGACTCAGGATTAATAGCAGAACAAACATATAAAAGAGGCAGAGGGCAAAGTGGAGTGTGGCTGATGAGTCTTAATGTCATCATCAGGAGGGCTCCCAGGCACACAAAACTGAATGGTGCTGAATACTTAGCAGCGAAAGAAACCATTTGCAATATATTAAGTGGGAGAAGACAGGTCAAGAAATCAGGTACATATATATATATATATGTCAAAATTATGCATTAAAATATTGGAAAGATAAACACCAAAATGGTAACTGTGGTTCGTAACAGGTTATAACACTAGGGTGACATTTCCCTTCTCCGTGCTTTTCTGAACCTTCCCAAATTTCTACAATTAACTAACAAGTCATAAAATTAGACGAAAGGGTTTTTTTCTCCAAATACCTCTTTTGCCCCCAGAACGCAATGTTCCTAATGCAGTTGTATAACACATAAAATCTGTGAAAGTGATCATGAAAATAGCTAAAACTTATTTGGCATTTTTGATGTGCCAGTCATTATAGTAAGTGCATTACTTAAATTCTCATTAGTCCTCACACTCTATGATGTAGGTATTGTTCTGACCCCATTTTGCAAATGAAAAAACTCCAGTTATTCATGTGAGGTCAGACAACTAATAACTGGTAGGGTCCAAGGTATGAACACAGGGGATCTGACTCCAGAACTCTCTCTCTCTCATGTGGGGGCCACTAGGCTTCCTACCTCCACCCACACTGCTTCCCCAAAACCTAACTTTTGAATTTTTGTTCCTGATTTGTGTACTTTCCAAGTTCTTGTTGACTCTCACCCTTTTGGGAGGGGGATGGAGATAGACAATGTGTGCATACTCATTGCATGAGGTGAAGATGAGGCATTCGCGGCACACACGGAATCTCTGCTTTACACACGTGCCTTCCCGAAGCAGATGTGGGAACGTGCAGAACCAAATAGGAACAGCACTGACCAGGAGGCAACCCTGCCACTGCAGGCTCTTACGGCACGGGTAGCCTCTCCTTCCTGACCTGTCACGGCCGAATTTTACATTTGTTCGTCATCTGCTTGCTTGCTACATGCCAGGTACCATTCTGAGCACTTAACATGTATTAGTTTTCTTTTCATCATTATTTTCTCCACTTTACACATAATGAAACTGAGGCCTAGAGAATTGAGAAACTTGGCCAAGGTCACAAAGCTAGTAAATGACAGAACTGGGTTTTGACTCTGGCTCTAGAGGCATCAATTTCAAACAAATGAATAAATGAATGAATGAAAGGACACTTTCCATTTTCTTAAGACAAAAAAGCCTATCGCTCATTAGGAATGTTTGATTTTATTTCTGTAGGTAATGAATATTTCTCATAAATCATATTTCTTTTTCTAAACTTTCTTTTAGTTTTTTAAAGATTTTTTTTTTTAGACAGAGAGGAAGGGAGGGAGAGAGAGATGAAAAGAAACATCGCTGTGTGAGAGATACATCATCGGTTGCCTCTCACATGCCCCCAGTCAGGGACCTGCCCTGCAATCCAGGTACGTGCCCCAACTGGGAATGGAACCGGCAACATTTCAGTTTGCAGAATAATGACCAACCCACTGAGCACATCAGTCAGGGCTCATAAATCATATCTCTAATATTTTAAAATTGTACTGCTATTGTGAATGGCATTTAAAAAATTATATTTCTAACTTGTAATTTGGATGCTCAAAAAAACTGTCATATTAACCTGTTTGTAACTTTTGTAGTTACTGAGTTCTCTCATTAACTATAATAACTTTAGTTGTTTCCCCATTATTTTAGTTATATAATCTCTTAATTTCTATAATCATTTTTTCAGCTCTTTCCAATATTGGAGACACCATCTTTTTTTCCTGTTGTCCAATTTCACTGACAGGCTCTCCCAAAACTATACTAAATAGTGAGAGCAGTCATCTTTGTCTTTTTTTTTTTTTAAGATTTTATCTATTTTATTTTTAGACAAAGGGGAAGGGAGGGAGAAAGAGAAGGACAGAAACATCAATGTGTGGTTGCCTCTCACATGCTCCCTACTGGGGACCTGGCCCGCAACCCAGACGTGTGCCCTGACTGGGGAATCAAACCAGCGACCCTTTGGTTCACAGGCGACGCTCAATCCACTGAGCTACACCAGCCAGGGCTCTAGTCTCGTATGCAGTGGAGATGATCCTGGTGACTTATCATTAACTATGATACCAGCCATTGGCTAAATCCTTTCATCATGTTAAGAAGCTAATCTTCAAGTCTCTTTTACTAACAGTTTTTACAGAAACTGAATTTCATCATCAGACGCCTTTTCGGTGTTCAGAGAATTATGGTCTTCCTCCTAGCTATTCATAGCAAGTGTTATTAATGTGTTTCATATATCAAATCGTATTTTCTATCCTGTTTTTACTTGGTCTGGATGTAAATACATTTTTATACACCAAAGTTAAAAGTAACCAGAAATGAAAATTAACTAACTTTAATTTTCATTTCAAATTTATTTTTTTATTTTAATAGGAATTTAATTAGAATTCTTTAAACTACATACATAGATAGTTGCTGCCCGTCTTCAGTCTCTATCGCCTATACCTCAGGCCTAATCTATCCTCCATGGCACCAGAAGAGCCACTATCTAAGTCACAACTGTGGCTCTTTCTCTTTTACTCAGAACCTGCAACGCCTCCATGTTTTCTGTATGCTAAAGTACATACCTCTTACTATAATTATCACCCCTTATTATACGGCTCCAACCACCTTTTAATCCTCATTTCAGCCATTTTGATCCTGAAATGCCCCTCCCTCATGCGTCCTTTTCTCATGATTTGCCTGGAAGGTGCTTCCTTGTTTTCTTCATTAGAACGACTGTTCACTTTCTCGGGCTAATACAACTGCAACTCCCTGCCTGGTCCTCCCCAGCTCTCCCCACCATTTCATCCCTGCTTCTGCTGTGTCCCCACGGCCCAAGTGTAGACCTCCGTCACAAGGCCTGCCCCAGCCCGAACTCTGCATGGTTACTCTTTTAGAGTGGGGGACAGCAAACTTCTCCAGAGGGTCGGGTGATAAACATTTTAGGATTCTCAGGCCATATTTAATCTCTGTTGCATTTCTGTCCTTATTTGTCTTAATAAGGTAACAACCATTTTGAACTCATAGGCCATAAAAACAACAGGCCAAAAGCTAGGGGTCGTACTTTGCCTACTCATACTTCAGAGTCTCATCTCTCCCACTGGACTACAAGCTCCCTGAGAGCAGGGATGCTCTCTAATTCATCTTTGTATTCCCCAGCTCCTGGACATAGAGGTGTTCAAATCATTGACGACAGTTAAATTGAAATAACAATATCTAATTTATCCTGATGAGTCAAATACATCCGTGGACAATTTCCCCAAATCTTGAACGATTTCAACCGAAAGTCATTTTGCATTTTGAGTCTCTTAGGTATCTGGGCATTAAAGTAAGTTATATCCCTGGGCAAAGGGAGAAGTAGATAATTTTGCCTCATTTAGTAAGAAAAACTTCATTTGTTTGTTTTTACAATTTAACTATTTATTTTATTTATGTTTAGAGAGGGGGGAAGGGAGGAAGAAAGAGAGGAAGAGAAACATCAGTGTGTGGTTGCCTCTTGCATGCCTCCTACTGGGGACCTGACCCACAACCCAGGCATGTGCCCTGACTGGGGAATCAAGCTGGCGACCCTCTGGTTCTCAGGCAAATGCTCAATCCACTGTGTGTACCAGCTGGGGCACAGCAAGAAAAGCTTCAGTGTTCGGCCAAAGAGCCTCTCTCCAAATGCAGCAAAAGACTTCTATGAGTGAGCTGGACTGCCTCCTGGGCCCCCATACAGAGTCTAACTCCAGCTCACTCAGCTTTTGAGCAACCTACTCAGTTTCTCATTGCAGAAACTCATCTAGAATTGTGATGCTGTTTTGAATAATTGCCAGGTATCCAGTCTAGCTACTAGTGATTCATGCACCTCTCATCTCACCACAACTAGGGAGAAAGCATTTTTCTAAGCCATTAAGTGCCAGAAAAACATTGGCAGTTATCATTATTACAGCTAGGACCCTGCTCCTGGTTCTCCCAACCAGAAATACTCCAGAAAGGTCGTGATCACCCCTGTTTGGTTAAGGAGTCCCACTGTTAAACTGTGAGAGACGAGCAGCACTTCACTGGCACAATCTCTGTCTTAACTTCCAGGGCTCAATGCCTGGCTTGATGGGGCTCCCCACAGCTGAGCCAGTAAGAAAGGGGAGGAAGCCAGGAGCAGGCACAGCCATTGCTAAGAAGGAATGACCCTCTGCACACCAGCTCTGTCAGGTTGCGAGTCCTGTCTGACATTCCCAAGGGTCGAGACAAACTTGAGGCTAATTCCACTCATTGCTACATCAGGCAGGCCAACCTGGGTTCAGGGAGGAGAAGCACCAGAGGGTTCGGACAGTGTCAGTCTTCAAGCCAGGCAGCACTTCTCAATGTTCGTTTAGAGCAGGAGCCCAGCGGACATCACCCCACCCCATGCACTCTCATATAAAAGGCTGGCCGAGACTGGGTGTGAGTGCTGAAGTGCTATCGGATCTCCCCGTGCAAGCTAGGGTTTACTGGAGGACTCCAGGTCCAGGAAGCATCTGGAATGTGGAGCAGGAAGGAGTCAGTCAGCATGGGTCACCCTGCAGGGGGCAGGTCACACCCAGCACAGCCCCCAGTTCCTAGGGCACCAGGTGGGTTCCAACAAAACAAATCCCAAACCCCACTTCCTGGAGATGAGGTACCTAACGTGCCCCTGAATGGAGACGAGGGTGCCGAGAGGGGGCAGTGAAAACCCATCTTCCCCAAACAAAATCAGCAGTCCCGAGGAACTGGGTCATATGACTAGTCACAGACAGAGCTTGGCTCCCAAAACATCAGTTGTCCCCAGGAGAGGCCATCATTTCACACGGAGACAACTCCTAAATTCAAATGATATTTATGAATCGTTACAAGCTCTGCCTCGTTCAGACTCGCATCAGCCCAGCCACCTGCAGCCAGCCAGGTGAGCGAGGGTGGGTCACCCTCCTCTCGCAGCATCCTCACCCACCCATGGACACACATGGCTTCCCTGGGAGGGGCTTCCCAAGGACACTCAAACCCATAGTGGGGCTGTAACCTACATGTGGACACAGAGAAACCAACCAAAATCACACTTTAAATCAGTAAACTAACAGTTCTTTACTAATCATGCAAAAAGGATAGAAAATATAGAATAGAAGGTGTGGTACATTACCCAAAAGCCCCGCTAAAGAGCGCATGTCCTTCTCCATCAGCATGTAAATCTCGTCCTCTGAGAAGCGGCCAATGCCGTGGCCATGCATCTCGCGTTTCACAATTCCTTTCGTTATGTGGCACACGACCCACCTCAGCAGGTTGCTGAAGGGACCACCACCACTAAGAGAGAGCATCTTCCGGGTCTCATTGAGATTGTCCACCCACTGGCAATAAGCTAACGTCCTGGAAGTGTGTGGAAACAGGTTACTACTGTGCATTAGATACATCGCAGCTCCACAGGGTCAGTTTCCACGGAGTGGTTCAGAGCTGAGCACACTCCGGAGGAACAGTCACTGCAGTTCTTATAAGGAGCAGTCTGCGTGGCAGATATGACAACGGGCCCTAGCAGACGCCTGGACTTTGGGCCTGGGAGAGACACAGTCACAAATCCAGACAATGGTGCCACACTACAATTCCACCAAACCTCTCCTGCCACCCGCCCCGAGACCGTCCCCTCTCCCACTCCCATGGCCTTGCTTCTGCTTTCTTAGACGACCCCACAGGAAACAAGCAGAAACCCACTTTAAAAGGGGTTTAGGCAGCACAGTGTGTACCTATGGGGGCACTGGGAGGAGGTGGCAGTGGCTGGGGCGCTGGCTTCCTTCTCTGTCTTGATCAAAGCAGTGGTTACACAGGTATATGGTCTGTTAATTAAGCTGCACATTTTTGTTTTGTACACTGTGTATGCATTTTATATTTCATGGTATCAAAGGATTTTTAAAAAAAGAAAACTTTTGTCTTCATGAAAGGATTAGAGAGTAGGTATTCCTGTACATATTTATTGTAAACTATATCAATTATAAATATTACATGAATGACTCGCTCCCCAGAAAGTTAATTCTCTGCTTCAATTTGCTCTCCAGGACTCTAAAGTGGATACAAATACCCAAGGAACTTGGTGGAATCATTTTTCCCGCCTGGAGGTGCCTTCTCGCCTGTCCAGCTGTCCCCAGGCAACAGGAATGGCCAGTTAAGCAGCTATTCCCTGTGCACGGGTCGCGTTGGCTGCAGCACCCAGGCCTTGGCGCGTTTTGCTCTCTGAACCTGAGCAGTTGCAGGAATGTCTTTAAGGTTAATAGTGCTGGCAGACAGAATGCAAGAGTTTCTTATCGAAGGCTGAGAAAAATGTAGCTGTGGGCGTACAGACATAAGATATTTAGTTTTTTCTCATGATGAGCAATAAAGATGTATTGGTGGTCATCCCTACTCCTCGTGCTGGTTGATGTAGCAATAATGACCACTTCGAAATAATTAGAAAAGTAATAAATATTTTTACAGAGAGAACACAAGGGATGATATTAAATTACAGCGACTTTCCATCTCATGGGGAAAAAAAAGCTAAAAACGGCCCGGAATTTTTTTATCATTTTATATTGTTCTTTTCTTTTTAAGGGATTGTTCCTCTCTAAAATAAAAATTAGAAAAAAACTAGAAGATTTCTCTAAAAGTTTTAAGCATTCCTAATGTTTACTGAAAGATCCTGCAACCACTTTTAACGCCCTCTCTGTACTGCAACTATAACGCTTCTTTGTTGCCTGTTTGAAGGAAGGCTCACAAATCTCGTTGCAGAGACTTGTGTCCCTCTTTTTTAAGTCTCTTAAAATAAAGTACTGAGGAGTTAAGAAATGGATTCTGGTGAGAAGAGGAAAAAGCATATCACTATGGTGACTGATTAATACAGTCAGAGTACTCAATGGAGCTTTTGATATAAAAGATCTCACATTAGCCCTGGCTGGATAGCTCAGCTGGTTAGAGCATCGTCCCAATATGCCAAGGCTGTGGGTTCTATCCCTGGTCAGGGCACACACTAGAACCAACCAATGACTGCATAAATAATTGGAATAACAAATCCATGTTTCTCTCTCTCTCTCTCTCTCAAAATCAATATTTTTTTTAATCTCACACTTATTCTAGTAAATATTTTAAAATATTCAAATTAATGCTTTTCCATTTGCTCTTCTTTTTACACCATCAATTAAGTCAACTTTCACATTCTCTTAGAATAATTCAGCACTTTCATTCTAAATGAACTACACCTAAATTCACAATAAATGGGCTACAGCATCTTTGTTTATTCTGGAAGTCAGTGATCTGAGAATAAAATGAAATTATCCTAAATTAAGCAAGACCAAGTAATAACAGTATCCAGGAAGCATCTAAAGTGTAAAAATGAGGAATATTTTGGCTCTAAGCTACCAGGTTGAAGTGGGAGGGGGGAATGCATTCTTTGTAAGCAAATTTCACAGGTTTTGTCATAAGCATAACTGATGCCAAAGGACGGGCAGACCAGGGGGAGAAGGTGCGTGCAGGAAGAGCACTGGCCAGTGGATGAATGGCAAGAGTTTCCGGACAGGTGGGTGGTGTACGGGATGTCTGAGGGAGCTTGTAAGGGTTTGAGGCTGGACGGGTGGGCAAGGATCAGTCAGGATGGATCAGAGGCAAAGGAGGCTAAACTTTATTTTTAAACCAAAGTTTAACCACTTGAAAGATTCAGAGCTGGCAAGAAACATGATCAGATTTGTGGTGAAGGAAGGGCTGAAAGTGGAGAAACGGGAAAAGGAAGGCTGGCCAGAAGACTACGGCAAGACCAGGCAAGAAATGATGCACTGAACTAAGGCAACGGCAGAGGGGACGGTAAACAGGGAATGTATAGGGAAAATATTGAGACGTGAGGAAAAGACCAATGGATATACAGGCTTAGGTATAAGGAGAACTTAGGCATTTCCTCTCAGGTTGACGGTTTTAGTGGATGATAATGCTATTAACCAGCACTGGCAAAATGCAAGATGGAATAGACTTAGTTGATGAAAGATGAGTTACCCTGTTGCATTTGAAGGTTCCCTGGAACCCCTGAAGTGAGAAGTCCGGCAGTTGTAGAACTCAGGAGATAGATTTAGATCAAGGTAGAGAATTCATGGGCAGGGGCAGCCGTGGTAGTTTTAAAGTTGTCAGAGGAGAGGAGGTTGCCTAAGGAAGTTTCCAGGGTTAAGGAGCAGCGCTGGGGAAACCACAGTCCAAGGGCAAGTTAGAAGAGGAGATAGCTGGGCTGGAAGAGCCAGCTTGGAGACAAGTAGGGGGCGCGGCTTTCTCTGAGATGGAAAATAGTGGGGACACCACTTGCAAGGGGTGAGGAGCTGCAGAGAGGTTTGAGCTCCTGCCTGATGACTTCCATGTCCTCTGTAAAGCCAGAAACAAGGGCAGGTGCAGAAGATGAGGATGCAGCAATGGGCAGTTTTCAAAGACTAATGGGTAGAGCAGCAGGTGCGTGTAGGAGAGGTACCCATCTGGGCCATAAAGCTGAGCCCCCAGCCCCCCCCAAATGAAAGTAAGTGTGTAGGGTACTCTACTTACATTAGCTGGTTGAATGCAGGACACAGAAGAAGAAACACTGGGTTGATTTAGAATTTTGCAGTTAAGAGTAACCTCAGAAACTCTGGTCTTCCTCCGTTCTCTTTCCTGTCCTGCTCTTGATTTCTCTCCTCTCATTCCCACGTGTTAGGAAAGAGAAGACAATGAAGGCCAGGCAAGCTTGTTCAGGGTCATGCCCGGTGAAGCGTTCATAAACTTTAAATACCAAAGAAAAGGGACGCTCCATGAATCCCTACATCAGTTACTACAGGTAATTGACATTACTGACATGTGCTTCCATATCATTACAATCACGAATCCAACTCCTCCTGCACTTTCGCTTCCTGAAAACTCTGTCCACGTGGCAGGGCTTCCACCCGTAACACTCCACCGAAACCACCCTGCTCCAGTCCACAATCGTTCCTTATTGCAAAATCCAAATCAGCCTTCTTCCATATTTATCTTTCTTTGATTCTCTATGGTATCCAACAATATTGGCATTGTTCTTAGAACCCTCCCTAACCTTATGTCTCCACCACTTTTCCTCTCACCTCTTACATGTTCCCAAGATTTTTATCTTTGCTTCTTCTATCCTCTCACTCAGGCAGTGAGCTATTTCCCACCCATGATTTCAAACCAATGACTCCCAACTCCATACCCCGCCCAGTCCTCTGTCCTGAGACCCACAGACTCTCACGAGGAACCCTCAGGAACTGCAGACCAACACACTTGTACAACTGGACTCATCACCTTCCTTCCTGTCCGATCTGCTTCTCCTCACCCAAGCCAGAAAGCAGCTCTGGAGTTATTCCTCACTGCTCGCCCCTCACTCCTGACAGCCAGTCTCCCTGGGAATTCACCCTTGTCTCCAGCTCAGTTAACAGTGCAGTTCAGCCCTTCATCATCCTCAACCCTGAGGACAGTGGCCTCCAAGCCCATCCCGACATCCTCCTCAAGGCCAACCAGAAATCCCTTTGCCCCAAGGCAGCCACAGAGAGCTTCCCAAAACACAGATCTAATTGCGTTAGAATGATGCCACTTCTCAGAGTCTTCATTAACTCCCCACAGCTCTTTCTCTTGGCACGCCAGTCCTGCCCCCACAGTGTGCCCCATCACCTCGCATCGCCTCCCGTGTACCGCCAGACGGAACTACACGTGCCTCCCAAATGCCTCTTTTGAGCCTCTAAACCTGCAGACGCTGCTCACCTGCCTGGATACCCTAATCTTTCCCTACCACCCAGCCCTTTCACCTGCCACTCTAACTGTCCCTAGATTCTGTTGTGACATCACCTCCTGTGAGAAGCCTCCCCCTCATCCTTCCAGCAGGTGCTGGTTGCCTTTCCTTGGTTCCTCCGGCAGAGACAACGCAGAGCCTCCGTGTCTCCCTCCAGCCTGGGAGCCTCTTGAGGGCAGAACAGCATCTCATCACCTTGCCTTCTACGTCCCCTGCCACCCCACCCAGCATGCTGCCTGTCCACTGGTAATCATTCACTCACTAAGTTAGCTGAAGAAATGAATTATTGATTGAATGAAAAAAGGTTTCACTTCTGAGCCAGGCACTGCTAAGCAGTGTTTCTAAGGGATGACAATATTTGAACTTTAAAAACGGAAAGAGCTGCAGTCCCTATGGAGAATGAAGAAGAAGCTGCCACTGTCTTCTGAGATCTGTGTCACTCTCCGCTGGGAAGAGGCCTCCGCACAAGGAGTCATGAATTCTTAACCGGAAAGGCTGAGGAGAGCCATTTGAAAACTAGACTAGGCTAAGCAATTAAAATAATCTATCATTCTGAGAGCCTCTTTCAGGAAGCTGACACTTGTGTTCTTTATTGCAACTGATGGGTCTGATCTCTTCTGCAAAATGGGGTCAAGAGGGTTCTTTTTTTAAAGAATGATTATCTCGGAACAGAAGAATAAACCCTGCTCAAATATTTAAAAAAAGATTTTATTGATTTAATTTTTGGAGAGAGAAGGGAAGGGAGGGAGAAAGAGAAGGAGAGAAACATTGATGTCAATGAGAAACATTCATCGGTTGCCTCTTGCACACGCCCCAGTCGGGGAACGAACCTGCTACCCAGACATGCACCCTGACTGGGAATTGAACCAGCGACCCCATCACCTGGCAGAACAAAACCCAACCTACTGAGCCACACTGGTCAGGGTGTTCAAACATTTTTAAAGGAGATCAAGAAGACAGGAAAGAAAAACTGACCCTGGGTGCTTAAATGAACTTACGTCCTGTCATAACCTGACATGAGACCTGGCCCATAGCAGAAACAAATCACCATATGTGGAAAACTGCAAACCACAGCAAACTACCGTTTAATGAGTGGGTCCTTGCATGTGGCCTTCCCGACCATGAGAGCGCCTTTCTCCATGTTGTGCTATCCTTGCCATATTTTGCTTGTTTTCTAAATGCCCAAGAGTGCAGAAGCATATGATAATAAGTTTCTGTATTTTCCCAAGTCTCACAGGCATGAGATTAGCTTCTCCCAAAAGGGACCCTCACTACATGTAAAACTGGGAGGCGACATATCAGAAGAGAACACATCAACTGAGTTGTAATCAGAAGATCTTGGTGTTAAGTCATTTTATTAGAGCTTCCCATCTCCCCATTCACTGATAAACTCAAAATTTTGAATTCCCTGTTCTAACGCCTATATATTTATAGGTGCTGTTATGACTAGTTTGACAATGGTGCCTCCTTACGCATTTCCCTAGGTGGTTGGAAGACTCTTAAGACATTGATGTCCACAAGAGGGCAGTATGTCACAGAGAAGGAGCTATGGTGTCTGTTACGAAAAATCTATTTCACTCCAGTAATTTGATCCTGTGTCTCTTAGACTTGCCCTTTTACGGACTTCCCTGCATTGGCTCTGACTTAAGCATTCAGTGGAACAAAGAGGATAAAAACCTGCCTTCTTCATCTTCCATAATAGCTTTATAAAGCAAGTGGGGTATAATTATATGGCTTTCAAGTGCAAGAAAAAAACCACTTTATAGCTGAGTGTGCTTATCTGAGCAGACCTAAAACAGAGCTTCAGAATTATGTGATGTTATATAACAATAAGAGCTTTCCATTGTCTCTGTTCTTCAGAAAAATGATACCCGGAATATTTTTAAAGTTTCGGACCAAAATAAAACATCTGAAAACTCCAGGTACTTTAATCAATTGAGTCAAACAGTGGATTCCACCTCTTCCACCACTGTAAGTACAGACACAGCCTGGGAGCTTGTGGATTTCCCAGGCTGCATGGAAAGAGAGCTCATACTCACACTGTTTTCCTACACATGGTGATCAGTTCCCTATGCTGGTCCCCGGTTTCGCCAGGTGCACATTTGCGTTTTGCCTCTGAGGCTGGAAAAGGGGAAGGAGGAGAGGGGCCTGAGGGTGGAGAGTCCACTTATTCTCTGTGTTACGCATTCTCTCACTATGAGGGGGACGGGGGTTTTTCTCCTTTGGGGTTTAGAGCTTTCGGGAAAGACTGTTCAGCATCACCCCAAAGCAAGAATTGGGCTAAAGGTTGGAAAACTTATGAAACTGGGGAAAAGTCTCTTTTCCCTTCTGTTATTAGGGACTTAAGGGAATTGGATGCATTAGGATTTTTTTTTGAAATGTCACTGTATATGCGTGCATCTCAATCAAGACCCGACCTTCCACCTTAACTATTTCTTCCTCAAATTAACTCTTAAAGAGCACAAATGAGAAAAGAGTCGCTAATGCCCCCAAAAAGTATTTTTCTAATTAAAAAGAGAGAAGTCTATGCATGACCCAAGCACTTAGAGGTTTGTGGTCCTTAAAATTAAGATACTTCCCTACTAGGATACCACCTCCCACTCCTCCCGCAAGTGCCCTTCCCTCCCCACCACACCCCACCCCAGCAAGTATTAGCAGGGGCCCTTGTAGAGAGAGAAGGGGAGGGAAGAGCCAAAGATGAACTTCTACCATGAAGTAAACATACATAAAATGTCCCATACATCCAGAGCAAGAAGCAGTGACAGGTAGTACTTGGAAATGTTTCTGGATACAAGTCTTTCTAACTGGAATACAAATTTTATGAACCACTACAGAAATCAGAGTTATAACAAAACTACCAACCAATGTAAGGCTTTCGGCTTCCTTTCAGGTAGCTGACAAAGTGCTAGCTCTCCACATTAACGGGCCCATCAATCAAATGAAGTGGCATGAGGGTCAGGGTGGCCCTGTGTTGGTTCTTCATTTCCCTTAATCGCTGCAAAGCAGTGACTGGAACCTGGCAAGCAGGTGAGACGGGCTCCATCCCACACGCTTTTCCCTGAAGCTAACTAAGCACGTCACACGCAGTCATACATTTTGGTCCTCACTGCAAAACCCTGCAGTCTTTGGGAAGGGAAGTCCAGCAGTTCTCGACAGCTGCTACTATAAGCAAAAGACCTGGGTTCATTTTGGAACACAGCCTGTGACTACTCCCACACAGACCTGCACCTCGGCCTGCTCCCTCCTTGCTCCCACCCACCTCACCGCTGTCATGAGAGGGGGAAGAGCGGTGAGTGGTTCTTCAGGTCGGCCCTAGAATAAAGTGGGCGAGAACTGAAAGTAGAAAGATGAAAAGAGAAACAGAGGATCCCTTAAAATCCAAAAGACAGAGCAAGTTTTCTATTTAGAGAGCTGAATGAATGAAAGAGGAAGGTGAAGAGGAAGAACCCCTACACACACTCACGAGTGTATCTCCCAGTGGGGGAGGAAAAAGCTACTGGGTGAGCTACTGACCCAAGAGGAACAATTAATGCCAAAAATGTGGGCTTAACAATTCTTAATTAAATCTTTGGAACAAGATAAAGTTGGTAGAAATCAGAGAGAAGACTTCTCTTATCTACTGGGATATAGAAAGGTACTATGACTCCCAATAAATGGAAGAAAGAAAAGAAAAAAAAAATAAACCCAGATGACAATGAGTTTGTAAAGCAAGAAGAGCCATGTCTGTTAAACTCCCACGGTGTCAC
Organism: Mormoops blainvillei; assembly: GCA_004026545.1. NCBI lineage: Eukaryota > Metazoa > Chordata > Mammalia > Chiroptera > Mormoopidae > Mormoops > Mormoops blainvillei. Next base: position 267,654 of record PVJD01001262.1, on the reverse strand, counting down.
AAATAGCACATCGCCATGTGCAGGACGGGCAACTCATCAACACAGTGTGTGTGATGCTTCAGAAGACTTGGGGACAATAAGCCAGCAGTTGGGCAATCAGGGCAAAGACACACAGAAAGCAGTAGCATGCTTTACTCCTGGACATAAAGACGCTCTCGTCCTCTAAGGAAAACTGACCATAGTCTTATGAAGCTTGTGTAATTTACTTCACCTAAGACTTCTCTCCTGTCTTAGTTTTCTGTTCCCTCCTCTGGGTATCTGATGCAATGTTATTTTAATGCAGCAGTTTGTACTGGTGAAGAGCCCAGTCTATTAAAATATCTCCCTCACCTTAGTGAGTTCCAGTCTAGATCGGGGTCCGCCAACTATAGCCCGTAGGCTAAGAAACTTACATTTTTAAATGGTTGAGGCTAAAAAATAAAAAAAAATTAAAAACTTTGTATTAAATAAACTTCAAATTTCAGTGTTTTCATTGAAACACAGTCATGCTTATTCATTTTCATTTCATCTATTCAGCCACTTTCCCACTACGACAGCAGGGCAGAGTTGAGTACAGTTGACCCTTGAACAACATGGGTTTGAACTTCAGGGGCCTACTTACACTTGGGTTTTTTTCAATAAATATGTACAGTACTATAAATGTATTTTCTCTTCCTTATGATTTTCTTAATACATTTTCTTTTCTCTAGCTTACTTTATTGTAAGAATGCAGTATACAATACATATAACATAAAAAATATGTCTTATTTGGCTCTTCATGTTATCGGTAAGGTTTCCCATCAACAGTAGGCTATTAGTAAAGTTTTCAGGGAATCAAAAGCTACATGTGGATTTTTGACTGTGCGGAGCATCGGTGTCCCTAATTGCCACATTGTCCAAGGGTCGACTGTAGTTACTACAGAGACATATGGTGCACAAAGCCTACAATATGTGCTAGCTGGGCCCCTACAGAAAAGGTTGGCCCTGCTCTAGGTACCTAGAAACTTAACAGTCGTAAGTTTGACCCCTAAGTCAGTTAGGGTGCAGAAAACTTTTGATAAGTTTTCTTTTCAAAAGGAAAGGTTTGGGGAGTATCTGAAAGTGATACAGAACTTGGCTTACTCTAGGGGGTGGGGACAGGCCCTGGGCCCCAGGGACTCACCAGTAGAAGTGCTCCTCCACCATCTTGGTCACCGCCCTGGAGATGGCTCGCTCATGAGGCCCAAGGTGTTTGTTTAAATTCACTCCAAGTTTCTCTTCCAGAAAGTCAATTATGAATTCTGTGCCAGAAACTTTTTCATGATTATATTCGATCCAAGGCATTTTCCCTTGAGCAGAGAGTTTTCCACCAAAATAGTTCTAAGCAGAGTAAAGTTTAAAAAGAGAAAAGCAATGTTTTATTTAAATTTCACTATATGATTAACAGAAACAAACATTGCAACTGTATATTTGACAGTGACTCTGATACTCAAGTAAATGTACTCAGTGCATAAACTCTTAAAGAGAATAAATGATTACTCTTGGGGAAAAAAAAACCAACAAGATTTACTTCACAAGAAGATAATACTTTACTCCAGCAGATTTTATCAAAGGCTCCGGCTTACTGTTGAGAGAAAGCCAAAACAAAACAAAGCATATATCCATGCAAAGATTTGTACACAAATGCTCGTAGAAGCTTTGTTTTGAAAATGTCAAAAACAGGGAAGAGGGAAAATGCTCATCAAGAAGTAAATGAATAAGTAAATTCTGACGTAGCCTTATAATAAAAAGGAATAAACTACTGATATACACAATAACCCGGATGAATCTCAAAATAACATCGCTAAGTGAAAGATGCCGGTCCCCCAAAAAAGAGTATTTTCTATAGGATTCCGTTTACATAAAACTCTCAAAAAATCAAGCTGATCTATAGTGACAGAAAGCCAACCAGTGCTTGCTAGGGAGGATGGGGGACAGGAGGAGACAGGAGAGCAGGTTACAAAGGGGCAAAAAGAAATTCTGTGGGTAATGGAAGCATCGCTCTCTTGATTATGGTAATGTTTTCATGAATACTTACATACGCCAAAACTTATCAAATTGTACACTTTAAATATGTGCAGGTAATAGTATGTCAATTATATCTCATTAAAGCTGTTTTTTCTTTTAAAATATTGCATTAGATAAATTTTAAATAAATCAGACCTCTACATCTTTAAACTGTTTCTCTAGAGCAGGGGTCAGCAAAATTTTTCTGTCAAGAGCCAGAAAAGCTTGGGTAGGCCATACGGTCTCTGTCACAACAAACCAAAGTTGCAGCTGCAGCTTGAAAGCAGCCACAGACAACACAAAAATGAATGAGACTGGCAATAAAAAGTTGTTTATGGACACTAGAATGCGAATATGATATAATACAAAATATCATTCTTCTTTTGACTTTTTCCAACTATTTAAAAATGTGAAAATCCCTCTTCACTCACAGGCCTGACTGGGCCAGCCGGCCCGCAGCCTGCCCACCTCGGTTTGGGAGCCTCCGTTTACACTGCCTACGTCCTAGAGGGACAAGGTTAAGCATAAGTAACCGTATACATCAAGCCCCGCACAAAATGTCTCCTTGTAATAGTCCTTGATGATAGCAAACTCTGCTAAGGCTCCCCTCCAGGAGACCCCAGTCAAACCTTCTTTTAGGTTAGAAACTAAATCTGCCAAGACATAAAAAAATTACCATTTGGGGGGTTTTCTGGTGAGAAATCATTGGGATTAACAAAGGTAACTATTGCTCTAATTGTTCTCACCTAAATCACACCAAGATTTGTGTGTGCCTTTCCCCAAAACCAAAGTGTATATCCTACCACACGGGAGGAAAAAAAAACATAAGACTGTTACAAAATTTCTAAGTGAGGTCTCTCTGGGTCTAAGAAGAATGCTTGCATATTGAGTGTGGTGTGTACGACCACTGGGTACCATGACTCTTAAAGGCAACTGTCCGTTTGCATCCACAAGGGCTGGGCTTGGACTCTGTTTAAGGATCCCAGGCTTCTCAGGCATCTGAGGAAATATCACCTTTTTGGAAGGCTCAAAGCAGAGCAGGTACTAGCTTAATGTTCCTTAATGCTGTCTTTGATGGAATGTATTGGACACTTTGACTGGTCTCCCTGTCTGTTGGTGTCTTGATACTTTATCTCATTGCTTATTCTAAAGAAATCCGTTCTGGGCCCCATCTGGGAAAAGGGAGTTAATGGGGCTGCCGTTAGCCATAGCTTTTGTGCAGTTATGAAAACAGAATCTCCTCTGGTGGATACAGTCTGTGCCAGGATTCCCCGCTTGGCAAGTCCTCCCGGCCCTGTTCCTTCACCAGGCACTGTTGTGCAATGAAAAACCTGCACAACCATGTCCAGCAGCCCCAGACATGTCCCCTGATGGTGACCAGAGACATGTCACGTACCTCTAAAAGTTGCTAGTACATCTAATTTGTACTCCAGAGATGTAAATTTGCAATATAGTATAGCACTAGTTTCAAATTTCTCTTGACACTACTCAAATATATCTAACACATCCCCTTCTGGACGTCTGTCATTCACAAATGTAATCTATCCATCCTCCACGCTACCATCAGAGGAAACAGCTTGCAATGCAAATAAGTTGTAAGGTCTCTGCTGCTCAAAATTATCCAACGGCTTTGATGGATCTAATCTAACTCCCTTCGCATACAGCCCACACTATCTAGCTGCTGCCCACCTACCCAGCCTCCTTGCTATCAGTCCCTCTGGTCTTCTGAATTCCAAACTACCTACACCCACCAAGTCAAATTCTTTGCCACCTCTCTGACTTTGTGGACTCTACTTTTTACAGGAATCCCTTCCCCATTCTCTGCAAAGTTCTGTCCATCCCAAAAATTCAGCTCAGATATCACCTTGTTAGTGAACTCTTTCCCTAAGGTCAACCATTGTCTGCCTTTCTTCTATGTACATTGTAGAGTATACATTCCCACCTCCTAGAGAATTTCTGTTTACACATCTGTCCTTCCCTCTAGGTCACCCCCTCTCCCTGGGTACTTGGTATATTTTTATCTAGACCATTTTTTTAAATTGTAGTAATAAAAATTAATGATCAACTCCTACGGAAATTAAACCTCTAGTATGTTTTCATCGAAAATTTTATTTTGGAAAGTAGGACTTCTGGTTGAGATGGAGACATAGGTAAACACAGCTCACCTCCTTGCACAACCATAGCAAAAATTACAACTAGACTACAAAACAATATCACCCAGAATCATTAGAAAATCAAGCTGTATGGAAGTCCGACACCAAGAAATTAAAGAAGCCACATTCGTCCAGATGGGTAAGAGGGGCAGAGGTGCAGAGAGGCTCAAATAGGTACAGAGATGCTAAGATGCAAAACAGGTGGTCCCACACCCATGTGTGGTAGGTAAAAATTGGGAGAGATCCCAGTCTCAGACCAGACCACCCAGCCCTCATTTCCAGCACCAGGAAGATAAGTCCCCATAACTTCTGGCTGTAAAAACCAGTGGGGGTTGGGGCAGCAGAATAAACTGTGGGATTCTCAGGACTCTCCTCTTAAAGAGTCCACAATGGACTTAGGACTTACACTGGCTCACTCCATCCAGGCTTCAGCACCAGGAAAACAGCTGGAAGGGCACCAGTGGTATACAGGGGGAAACTGAAGTGTCTGACATCAGAGGGAATGCCAGGAGGCAGCTTCCTCCTGGACAAAACTCCAGAGGCCAGGCAGTGGCACTGTTCCCTCTTTGAGCCTTCTGCCACACACAGCCACAGAGCAACAACTCAGGTTGCCCCACCCTGGTAATTACCTAAGGCTCTAGCCCATCCAATTTACTGGTGTGCTTTTCTACAATAGGCCATGCTACTAAGACAGGGAGTCAAAGCAACTCTACCTAATACACAGAACAAACACAGGAAGGCTGCGAAAATGAGGAGGTAAAGAGAGAACTTCTGGCCAAGGTGGAGGCGTAGGTAGACATACTTTGTCTCCTCACACAACAAAAAAAGGACAACAAATTTAAAAACAAAAAATAACCAAAACTGCCAGAAAATAGAACTGTATGGAAGCCTAACAACCAAGGAGTTAAAGAAGAAACTCTCATTCAGACAGGCAGGAGGGGAGAAGACAGGCAGCCAGGGTGGAGAGGAGGCGCAGCGAGGCTGCAGCTGACAGACCGGGGCAGGCAAGGTTGCGGCTGGTGGACCTGGCAGTCCCACATTTGCATGCAGAGAAACCGAGAGGAACAACTAGGGAGTGAGAGAGAACGTGCAACCCAGGGTTCCAGCACAGAAAAACAAAGCCTCAAAACTTCTACTGGTAAAAACCTGTGGGGTTTGCAGTGGTAGGAGAAACTGCCAGTCTCACAGGAGAGATTGTTGAGAGACCCACAGGGTCCTAGAACATACACAAACCCACCCACCTGGGAATCAGTATCAGAAGGACCCAATTTGCTTGTGGGTAGCACAGGAAATGACTGAAAGCTGGCCAAGAGCCAAGCAAGTGGCATTGTTCCCTCTCAGGCCCCTCCCCCACATACAGCACCACAAGGCAGTAACGTGGGTTGTCCTACCCTGGTGAATACCTAAGGCTCTGCCCCTCACAACATAATAGGCATGCTGAGACAAAAAATAAATAAATAAATTGCCCAAACAAAAGAAAAGATCAAAGCTCCAAAAATAGAACTAAGAGATGAAGAGATAGCCAACAACAGATGCAGAGTTCAAAACACTGGTAATCAGGATGTTCACAGAAATGGTTGACTATGGTCACAAAATGGAGGAAAAGTGAAGGCTACGCAAAGTGAAATAAAGAAAAATATACAGGGAACCAACAGTGAAGGGAAGGAAACTGGGACTCAAGTCAATGATTTGGAACAGAAAGAAGAAATAAACATTCAACAACAACAGAATGAAGAAACAAGAATTCAAAAAAATGAGGAGAGGCTGAGGAACCTCTAGCGCAACTTTAAACAGTCCAACATCTGAATCACAGGGGTGCCAGTAGAAGAAGAGGATGAGTAAGAAATTGAAAACTTATTTGAAAAAATAATGAAGGAGGACTTCCCCAATCTGGCAAAGGAAGTAGACTTCCGGGAAGTCCAAGGAGCTCAGAGAGTCCCAAAGAAGTTGGACCCAAGGAAGCATACGCAAGGCACATCATAATTACATCACCCAAGATTAAAGATAAGGAAGAATCTTAAAAGCAGCAAGAGAAAAGGAGACAGTTACCTACAAAGGAGTTCTCATAAGACCATCAGCTGATTTCTCAAAAGAAACCTTCCAGGCAAGAAGGGACTGGAAAGAAGTATCCAAAGTCATGAAAGGCAAGGACCTACATCCAAAAGTATTCTATCTGGCAAAGCTGTCCTTTAGAATGGAAGGGCAGATAAAGCGCTTCCCAGATAAAGTAAAGTTAAAGGAGTTCATCATCACCAAACCCTTATTAAATGAAACATTAAAGGGACCTACCTAAGAAAAAGAAGATTAGAACTATAAACAGTAATATGACAACAAACTCACAACTATCAACAACTGAATCTAAGAAAAGAAACAAAAAAAACTAAGCAAACAACTAGAACAGGACAGAAGCACAGAAATGGAGATCACATGGAGGGTTATGAGTGGGGAGGGGGAGGATGGAAAATGGGGGAAAAGGTACAGGGAATAAGAAACACAAATGGAAAGAAAAAGCAGCATAAATGGTAGGTACAAAATAGACAGGGGGAAGTTAAGAATATAGCACCCTGGTTGGTGTAGCTCAGTGGATTGAGCATCGGCCTGCAAACCAAAGGGTCCCTGGTTCGATTCCCCAGTCAGGGCACATGCCTCGGTTGTGGGCCAAGTTCCCAGTAGAGGATGTGCAAGAGGCAACCACACATTGATGTTTCTCTCTCTCTCTCTTTCTCACTCTGTTCCCCTCTGTCTAAAAATAAATAAAATCTTCAAAAATAAAAAAGAAGGAATAGTATAGGACATGGAGAAGCCAAAGAACTTATATGTATGACCCATGGACATGAACTAAGGAGGGGAATGCTGGAAGGAAGGACGCGTGCAGGGTGCAGGGGAATAAAGGGGAGAATAAAAGTGGGACAACTGTAATAGCATAATCAATAAAATATATTTTTAAAAATTTAAAATTTTTTTAAAAAGAGATGAAGAAGTATGGTCCAAATGAAAAAACAGAACAAAACTCCAGAAAAAGAACTAAACGAAATGGAGATAAGCAATCTGTCAGATGCAAAGTAGAAAACACTGGTTATTAGGGTGCTCAGGAACCTATTGGGTACTTCGACAGCATGGAAAGGCCCAGGCAGAAATGAAGGTTACACGAAGTGAAATAAAGAAAAATTTACAGGGAACCAACAGTGGAGTAGATGAAGCTGAGACGCAAATCAATGATTTGGAACATAAGAAAGAAAAAAACATTCAATCAGAACAGCAACAAGAAAAAAGAATTTTAAAAAATGAGGATAGGCTAAAGAGCCTCTGGGACATCTTCAAATGCACCAACATTCGAATCATAGAGGTGCCAGAAGAGGAAGAAAAAGAGCAATAAACTGAAAATTTATTTGAAAAAAATAATGAAAAAAAACTTCCCTAATTTGGTGAAGGAAATAGACATACAGGGCCAAGAAGAGTTCAAAACAAGATGGCCCCAAAGAGCACCGCACCAAGACACATAATTATAATGCCAAAGGTTAATGTTAAAAGAGAGAATCTTAAAAGTAGCAAGAGAAAAGCAGTTATTTACCTACAAAGGAGTTCCCATAAGGCTGTCAGCTGATTTCTCAAAAGAAACTTTGGAGGCTAGAAGGGACTGGCAAGAAGTATTCAAAGTGATAAGAAGCAAAGACCTACAACCTAGATTACTCTATCCAGCAAAGCTACCATTTAGAATGGAAGGGCAGATAAAGTGCTTCCCCGACAAAGTATAGCTAAAGGAGTTCATCATCACCAAGCCATTATTATATGAACTGTAAAAGGGACTTATTTAAGTAAAAGATAAAAACTATGAACCTTAAAATGGCAATAGATTCACAACTATCAACAACTGAATCAAAAAAACCGACTACAAGCAGAACAGAAAGAGAATCATTGATATGGAGATCACTGGGAGGATTATCAGTTGGGAAAGGGAAGGGGAGAATGGGGAAAAAAGTGCAGGGATTATTAAGAAGTACAAATTGGGTCCTGGCTGGTGTGCCTCAGTAGATTGAGTGCTGGCCTGCAAACCAAAGGGTCACTGGTGCAATCCCCAGTCAGGGCACATGTCTGAGTTTCAGTCCGGGTCCCTAGTAGGGGGCACACGAGAGGCAACCAGACACTGACGTTTCTCTCCCTTTCTTTCTCCTTCCCCTCCCCTGTCTCTAAAAATAAATAAATAAAATAACTTTTTTTAATTAAAAAAAAGCAAGTACATATTGGTAGGTACAAAATAGACAGGGGGATGTTAAAAACATATAGGAAATGAAGTAGACAAAGAACTTATATGCATAATCCAACTAGGTCATGAACTAGGGGAGTGCATTGCTGGAGGGAATGGGGGTACTGGGTATAGGGGGGCAAAGGGAGGGGAAATCAGGACAACTGTAATAGCATAATCAATAAAATGTATTAAAAAGCCAAAGACAACATTTTAGAGGCACTATTATTATCTCTAACAAAAAACTAGATGAATTAGAAAATATTTTAAAAAGGAAACACAAAAATGTCAAAAGTCATTGGCAAGACTATAGGTAGATGGAGGTTCCCTTTTCCATCCATTTTAATTTTTCTAAGTGTAGTTATATTACTTTTAAAATAAAAAATATGCATTTAACCAATAATAAATACTTATACAGGTATATATTTATATCATATAAGGGTTGGCAAAAGTAGGTTTACAGTTGTGAGTATGCAAGTTTATTCTTGTATTATTATTTATAGTTATTGCATTATTTTCCACACAAACAACCGTAAACCTACTTTTGCTCACCCGTGTGTGTGTGTGTGTGTGTGTGTGTGTGTGTGTGTGTACATACATATAATAGCGTCCTTAACTTCTTTAAACATAATAAAGAACTTCTGGTCTATTTTTATTTAAGCAATTGGAGTCTGACCAACCCACTGAGTGTAGTTTCTGAAAATAATTGGGGAAAGAGGAAGAAGTAAATCTCTACATTTTTTCCAGTCTGCTGTTTTCCCCCTACAAGTCCTTCCCAGGTGAGACTATCACATCTACACCTACACTGCATTATTAGCACAGGCTTTGGGCGTAAACATCTGGCTCCATCATTTATTCAGTGTGTGATCTTGTTCCTCCCCGAGTCTCCCGAATCCTCCCTAAGCCTCAATTTCCTCATCTATAAAATGGGGATAAGACAGGAACAGTTGCCAGAATCAAATGAGAAAATGCTCATAAAGTGCTTGACAAAGAGCCTTCATCAGTAGGATTAACATCACCATCACCATTCTGGGATGGAGAACTTGAGACCTTAAAAGAAATCTCAAAGTCTTGTCATGCTGATTTGCTACGCAGCCATGCTGCCCCCAAGTTTTCAACTAAATTCCTATCTCTTACATGCCCTGCACCCCTGCAGCCATCTTGAAAGGTCTCCTACTGGCTAAATTTGAAAAAATTTGAGCAACTTTTGTGGGTTATAACACACTGAAAAAATTTCATATACCCACTATTATATTATGTATTATATAATAATTTATGTATTATAGTTTTATAGAAGGTTCTTATTTTTTGGAGATGCCAACTGAAATAGTGAGGGATGAAGTGTTATGATTTCTGCCACCTGCTTTCAACTGGTTCATTCAAATAGTCATCCAAAAAGGTATATATAAAGAGAACGAAAGCAAAGCCAGTAACATGTGAACAACTGTTGAATCCAGGTGAAGGGCATAAGGGTGTTCACTCTGCTATTCTTTCATCTTGTCTGTGGCTTAGAAATTTGTTTAAGAGATGGGAGAAAATAAGGCAAGATCAGCAAATAAATAGAACATCAAAAGTTAAAACCGAGAGTCAGAGCAGAGAGTTCCAAACATGTCACTGTCTTTCTTTTTTCCGTCTCCTATTTAAAAAGAATTGTTGTGTGAAAGACATGCTTCTTATACAACCATTTACTGCAAATGATGTAGGTGTCTTCATGTATGTCTAGAGAAATGAATGGAAGGATGGTCAAAAATACCAGTTATAGGGATGGTAATCCCTAGCTAGTAGGTATCAGGTGATTTTCATTTTCCACTTACATTTTTTTCTATTGTTTGAAATCCTTATAAGAACCATATGTCTAATACATGTAATCAGAAAAAAATACTAAAGCTATTTTTGTTTTTTAAAAAATTAACAGCCTTGGCCAAGGAGCTCATTTGGTTAGAGTGTCATCCCGATATACCAAGATGGCAGGTCTCATCCCCAGTTAGGGCGCATATCAGAATCAGACAATGAATGCATAAAGAAGCAGAACAACAAAGTGATGTCTCTCTCTCTCTGTCTCTCTCTCTCACTGTCTCTCTCTCCCCCCTCCGTCCCTGCCTCCCTTTCTCTTACTCCGAAATCAATAAATGAGAAAATGAATTTTAAATAATAAACTGTTTTTAAAAAAAATTAAACATATCTGCAGGACCTCCCTATGCATGTTTTGTAACTTCCAGTAAATCTTAATTATAAAATGAAAAGTTTTTAAATTGACCTACTGATATTTATATCTTGATTTTTAAAAAGATAATAACTATGACCAATATATCAAGCTTTTAAGAAAAAGCCTTGTGAGTGCCTATTAATGGTCATCAAATATTTATTCCAGTCTCATTTAGGTTAAAAAATAAAAAAGCTTCAAATATAGTCGTGCGTTTAGGAACATGGCCTTTTAATCTTTTTTTAAAAGACACAGGGCACAGAAGGGGCAGAGGCGGGGCACCCTGGGAATATGACAGACCTCACCGCTCACCGGCCGCGAAATGAGCACTTCCCATCACCTCCCAGGCACCTCTCACATCAACCAAGGGGGCTCAAGGCCCTCAGGCAGGCACAGAGCATCCCCCTCTAAACCACAGAACCACTTTCCTTTCACCTAGGATCGCTGCCCCACGCTGAACACTCCCTGCGTTTATTTTCCATAGAGACCTCACAGATGAAAAAACATTCCCATGCCATTCTTTTTTTAAAAAATATACTCAAAAAGAAACAAAAATTTTGGAAGGGGATAAGCGTCCTCTTTCTCAAAGGCCTCTGTGTTGGTTTCAGGCTTCACAGTGAGGCGTGTGCCCTGCTGCTTCAGTTATACTATCTGAAAAGCAGCTGCTCTAAAATATGAACAAAGGTAGCTGGTTGCGCTGCTGGTAAAGACGGGCCAGCGGCAATCAGCGTTCGATGGCCAGAAAGCAAGAAGGAAAGAAAGGGCAGAACAAACCGCAGGATCACTTCACGGAGATGGTGGCAAAAGCAGCCAGAAACTCAAAGCACAAAATGCAGGTGCAGGGCCGTGACCGTCCCAAATTGCTACAGGAAGCAATCCGGACCAGAGCGATGACGAACAGACAGGCAGCTGCCGGATAGCAGTCTCCTCCAGTCTGCACCCCTCAGTGACACCCATCTTTAAGTGCTGACTGTCAACACCGAGCTGGAAAGTGATCTTTCAAATCTGATCTACTGCATTTAGATAAGTCAAGCCTTGTCTGTTTTTATTGCTGTTTTCTCCTCCACCACTGGCTTAGAAACTCCTGAGTAATCTTGTTTCTCTGTCCAGACTCGCACTTGCATTGGAGTTCCTGATCATAGAGACCTCATGCCCCCCCAGACCCCCAGTGTCCAGATTCGGTGCCACTCCACCATATTCCCACAGGACCTCCGTAATAGCATTTACCAAGCTGAGAGCATGACATTTATCTTGTCCCACTGCTGCCTTAGAAGGATGGCTGCTGCCCACTCTTCCGTAGAGAAACTGGCTCAGAAAGCACAGGCCACAGGGAGTCAGGAGTTGGCGGAGTAGGGGTGGGGGGCAGGATATCGTTATCAGCACAGCCGAAAGCTTGGCTAGGTGTGGAAGCTCTCCCCTCCAAACTCTCTGCTGGTCTGTTTCCGTTAAAAGAGACCACCTTCTCTCAATGTTGCTACTTTGTAAGAGTTTGAAGGTGAATCCCTGATCAGTGGGAGTCATTTGGAGAAGAGGCAGGAAACCAGAGAGACCACACTGCTTTGTAATGCCTGGGGCGCACCTCCTTCCAGTTCCCCACTCCCTCCGGGGTACACAGCCTGTGGCCTGAGCTTTAGGCCCTTGCTCAGTACAAATTTCCAGGAAGACAGGCTGACATTCCTGGTGAAAGGAGACCTCAAACCAAAATGACTAGACACCAGAGGCATACAACCACTGTAAGAGAAGGGCAACAGAATGGATATCTACAATAGGAGGCAGTTATTGGGACAGACCAAAAAATTTTAGTAAGCATTATAAATATCCTCTAAGAGATAATGGAAGAGATTAGCAGTGCAAACCAAGGAAAAATATTAAGAAGAAAAATACAAAAGTTGAACACAATAGATGAGCACAATAGCACAATGGATACAAGAAGAGAACGGGCTATGGAAGCTCCGAGAGATGTATTCTCCCAGAAGGAAGAAGAAAAGAATGAAGCGGTAATTCAGAGATGCAGAAAATAAAAGGAGAGCCTTCAGTATCTCAGAAAGAAAAAAGGGAAAACAAATAAAAAAGAAAAGGAAATGCCTGAAGAAAACGGTTAATACCCCAGAATTAAAAAGAATAAAGATTTCAAATTAAAAGACTTTATAAAGAACCAAACAAAACATATAAAGACCCACACCAAAGCACATTATAGTGAAATTTAAGAAAGTCAAGAGTAAATGCAAATTCTAAAAGCTTCCAGACAACAAAAGAAAGAAAAAGAATCAGATTAATATCAGATTTTTCAACAGCGATACGGATGCAAAAAGGCGATGGAGTTATATTGTTAAATTTTATATTAAAAAGAAAATATAATCTTTAAATCACTGAAAGAAAATAACTTTGACAACAGAATTATCAAATGTGAGGGCAAACCTATCCAGTTTGCCCTGAGATTTTCTCAGGCATGCAAAGCTACTGATGGTTTGCCATTTAAAGGCTCCCTCTGAAAAAACTCATCAAGGAAGTACTCCGATAAAAAATAAACAGATCCAGTAGGATCAGGGATATGGGAAATCAGGCTAGTCAAATAACTTAGTAAGGCTCGTTGTCTGAAAAAGGATCAGAGAGAGAGAGAGAGAGGTAGCATTTCCAAAATTCCAGAAGTAAAATATTACCTAACAGCAGCGCAAACGGGATGAGGGTTGGGAAGAAACTGACCCAAGGTTCACGTGAACCTGCTAACATACTTGTATCATTAGAGGGCAAATACAGAATGGGATACATTTAAGAAATAAACAGGGATAAATAAACACACATTAGAATCTTAAGAGCAACCACTATAACAAAAATAGAATTTGTTTTAAATGACAGAAAAAATTTTAGCTATCATTGGAAAGCAGGAAATGAGAAAAATTAAGAACAAAGTAATAGTGAGGAGAAAAGCATTAAATAAGGTGTTAGAAATAAGTCCTAATAAAACAATAATAAGTATAAATGGATTAAATTCACCAATTCAGATTGGTTATAAGTAATACATTGCCTACAACAGACAAATACACAAAAAAATGATAAAGAAAAATATAAAGAAAGAGGACAAAGAGAGGTATCCCAAGCAAACAGGAGCCAAAGAAAGCTCAAGAATCACTCTCGTTAACTGATAAGACAGAGTTCAAGGGTAAAAACCATAAGGGATAGTGCTGGGCGATAGATCTGGAAAATGAAACAAAACATAATAGAAGTGATCTTTCATATTATCTGAACTTAACAATACAACTTCAAATATATAAATACTCAAAGAACTGACAGAATGATAGAAAAAAAAGTTCAACACACACTCTTTATATTTTAACCCATTCCTTTCAGAAACTGCTAGAACAGGAGAACAAAAAATGAGCAGAGATATAGAAGGTCTAAACAACACACTAAATATGCTTGAGCAAGTACACAGAGAGCTATACACCCATGCAGAGAATACATAATTATTTTTTACATTTATAAAGTGTAGCCACACACCGGGCTAAATGGTCAATAAATTCCAAGGAATTAATACCACAAAGACTACCTGTTCTGATCATAAAATTAAACAACAGCAAAAATAAAAGCTTTAAAAAGTTGCATTTGGCTAGAACTTAGGTGAAAAAGAAAAACATAAGGGAATTTTTAAAAAATACATAGAACTGAATGACAATGAAAATACAAACCCATTAAATTTGTGAGACACAGCTCAAGTATTACTCAGAGAAAAATGTACACCCTATACATTCCTCTGTTCGCTCTGTAATGCTGAACTGAGCTACTGTTTCCCTGAAAGTCACTCATACAAAACGGGGAACACTGTGGGAAAACGCTCACAAAACCCACACATATTTCCCTGGTGGCATGCTAGCTACTCTGCCCCCACGGTTCATGAGAGACAAAATATAATGCTCTCAATAAATAGAAACCTAAAGGATAAAACCACATCAGGCAATGGTGCACACACCTGGATTAAAGCATCCCAGCAAGCCTATGGAAACTATTAACCAAATTCCACTCTATGTCAGGAAAAAATAACATGGCCCTGGTTCCTACAAAAGTTCATAACCCTTTTAATCTCACATTAAATTGGATGTAAAACTCAACAGCTGCGCAATCAAGGACTAGACACGGCTAGTTTCATACTCGTCCCCTCTAGCACCAAGTGCCAGCCCTTTCCACCATGCGAGATTAGGTACCGCCCTCTGGTCGATATGGCTGTCGGGAGAATAAAACATATTTGCATACAAGTACCTGATAGGGTAAGTCAGCCATCCTTAAATAAGTTTCCATTTTCAAACAGAAAGGTGATAAACTGGGTACACCATTGTTAGGTCTTGCAAACTGATGCAAAATAATAGCATCTTTGGAGTCAATCTCTTGCTGTTTCCTGTTAAAACCAAAACAGAAATAAAGGACAATCCACGTCGTTATACATTTGGTTCCTGTAGTTCCTCAGAGATCCCTGCTGGGCTGTAGCTCCCCAATGAACAAGCAGATCTGTTTGTCACTGGGCTTACCTCACACAGAAGCATTTAGAAAGTGGAAGCTTGGCTGAAACACAAAAGAACCTTACAAACTCTGATATTACCATGACCCCCCCTACAAAGGTCAGAAAAGTACATGTCAACCTTCTTCTGCTACTGATAGACAGGAAGAGTACTCTCGGCTACAGGGTCCCCTCTTCCCCTTACTGGCTATGTTTACCTGCCAGGGACAAGTGGATGGATAAAAATGATATTCTGGGCTTATTATGTGTCAGGCATTGGTCTGAGAGCTCCAAGGGTATTATATCATTTAACCTTCACAATAACCTTATGAGGTAGGTGCAATTGTTATCCATGTTTTATAGATGAGGAAACTGAGGCACAGAGGATAAACTTGCCTAAAGTCATATTACCAGTAAATGGCGGAACCTAGATGGAACCAGGTAGTCAGAGCTTATGTTCTTGACCACTAGAACTCTACCATGAAACAGTCTATTCATCCACAGACCCCAGAAATAACAGTGCAGATTCATCTGCCACGTCCCAGGTCTTCAGTGAATCTGAGACACTGAGTACTCTGGTCCCTCTCTCAAGCTCTCCGTGCTTTCACCTGTGGTGCCCAGGAGCCTGGCTTCTGGTCTCTCCCCTCCGCTCCACCTTCACAGTGTCCCTGCTTCTACCGCACAGCGTGTTTCTGAGCGCCCCTGACTTTTCTCCTTCTTCTGTCCCAGCCACACCTATCTACCCAGCATCTATCTCTTAGTTTGTCTACTTTCTTGGGTGGGGAGGACTTCCCTGGTACAGGTTTTCAGTAGCCATCGAGAGTAAAATGAATGCTGGATTCCATGTCTGGACACTTGGGGGCAAGTCCTAGTCCTGCCTTCTACTGGCCGTGTTACCCTCAGCCTCTTCTCTGCTCTCACAGGGAAAGTGAGAGCCGTACCTATTCTGTACTGATTATAATCCTGAGAATTATGTAAGTTAATATCTGTAAACATTTGGTGAGCAATCAAGCATTACTTAAGAGGGGTGCACTTAATTCTTATCCAAAGAGATATGGTCTTGTTCCCTTACACTACAAAATCTCATCGTTCCACACAGCTCCACTCGTACACCACAGGAGGCTTCTGCAATTTCCATCTCTCAGTCTACCCAACCACTTTCCACTCTTCTCCTTGGCCTTTTCTGAGACTCTTGTTCTCTCATACTGTTCCTAGTTTAATCCGTCAAGAACTTCTATCGAAGCAAGCAAAGACAAGCTCTTCATACCATCATCACACGGACGCCCACTTAGCACAGCATCTCTGTTCAATATAACAAACTCTTTTGGAGAAGTTTACTACTCAGGTGCCCATTCCATTTCAAGAGATGAGAATGGCTCATTTTGAAAATATTGGACAAAAGAATAAAAATATTTACTATTTTCTTGCAATATTTGCTGTGAAACAAAGGTTTTCATTTAGATAACATATTTGGAAGGTCAGATATTCACATTAAGAAGTCATTTAGACTACGTTCCTAGAAAGTACAAATTGCAGATTTGACAACTAACTGATTTTGTCCCGCCAAATAATTCATCATGGAGTGGTATTTTCATGTAATTTAGCTGGGCAAAATTTTAAGAACTGAGAGAAATATAAAATCCCCTGAGCCACTGACCAAAATAACCTAATTCTAATGGTTAACTTGAGCCACATCATAGGAATGGATACTAGCCATGTGACAAGCATATATGCCAATGACTTTGTATATGTGTATATTGAATGACTTCAGTAATGCTAAACAGTGAATGTTGTTATAGTGTAAACTTAGTTAATTATACTACACTCACATTTTATGGTAGACAGGGAAACTGAAGTTCAGAGAGGTTAAAAACTTGCCCAAGGAATATCAGTTTAAGATCAAGTTGTTAATAGCTCCAGTTCCCCAGTTCTTAAGCACTTCAACTACACCAAAATGGGCAATTCCTCAGTTATTTTTATTAAAACAGCAAATTTGACTCAGACCACTCAAGCCTGGAACTTTCCGATGAGTCTATAGTAACTAATACCCAACTTTTATGGTATGCTCACTATATGCCAAACGTCATGCTAAGTATCTCATCTGTGTCAACTCATTTCGTCAGCTCTCCGAGGAAGGCTACTATACCATCCCTATTTTACAAATGAGAAAACCCAGCAGTCAAGGTTACTCTCCGATCCAAGGTCACATGATTGATTAAAAGCAGAGTAAATTTGAACCTGATCTGGCCCCAGAGCCCTCCCTCCACACATCAGAAACCTGTCTCTAGCTTAGGATCAGAGAAGTAGGTGACCTGTTTCCTGGAGAGCTATATTTTACAAAGTGACCTTGTAATGAGGGCCGTATAAGAGAACACCTTGTAGAGCAAGAAGACTGGCCCCCACCCCCACAGTGAAAGACATCACAGGGAACCACGCCGAGTTGCTCCATGGCCGAGGCGCTGTTTGTGGAGATCAGATGACCCTGCTCTGATTCCCTAAGTTTTCTAGGACAGGCTGAGCCCATGTGCCTTAAATGCAAATGAGCTACCAGTAACAAAGTCATTAATTTAGTCATTCAACTTAAAAACAACACACTTCCAAATGCCAAACTGAATTGAAAACAGTTGCTAGGCTACCTCCACTGAGGGAGAAAGAAACACAAGGTTGGAACTACATTTGTTTAAAAATATTGTGGTGGGGAAAACATGAATAAAATCCAAAATACCTCCTTTGGTTATACCCGTTAATGAAACTTCATAAATAACTCTCACCTGTCAACTTCACCTTCCACTCTGGAGACATATCTATATGTTAAGTCCATGCAGGAGCAAATCCAAGTACGGTGGTGAAGACTGTGAGACTGCAGGTGAGTTTAGTGTAGCCATTTCAAGGCATATTGTCCATTTCGCATATTTCCCATTGTTCTGTGTTTTCCCTCAACTGCATAGATAACTGACGATTTCACCTTAAATGGAAGTCTCTGTCATGTAACCTCTGAACCTCAGTGCCTAATCTGTTTTTCCCTATCTCCCTCCATGCCCCAAGAGGCTGTCAAAAACTCAAGTCTTTACCGCAGGCCTGTCTTCCCCAAGCGATGCCCCAATTCTCTACATTTCTCTTCCTCTCCCCCTCCCCCACCAAAACCTCTTTCAGACTTGGTGCTCTCTAGGAGGCAGGGATGGAAGACTCAGCAGACGCACATTCCCACATTTGAATCTGGATCCTACTACTCTTACTGTGTGATCTTGGGCAAGTTGCTTGACCACCCTGGGCCACACTTTCATTACCTATAAATGGGGATGAAGCATTCAAAGCTAGTTTTAAGGAATAAAAGCAATCAAGCAACTAAAGCATTGCTATGCAGAACCACTGGTAAGGGCTCAAAAATGGGCAGGCACTTTTTTACTTATATTGTAAGAGGATTTTCCAATTCAATTTAAGCATTTGTCAAGAAACAAAAATGAATAAGCCAAGGGTTAAAAACGCCTCAACTAAATAAGTATCCATGTAGTCCCCTAGGTAGGGGAGGACACTTCTGTGTCCTATGGCCTCTTTTGTGTCCAGTGACCACACCTACCAGGGCGTGGCCTGCTCCCAGGGTGAGCTTTGAGCTCCTCACTATTTCTGCAAGGTCATTTAAGCAAGGTTTGGACTCAGTCCTGTGAAGCTGTGCCTTCACTCCACAAAGTGGACAACTGGTGAGAAGCCACATGGTTTGGGATCCTGAAAAGTCTTTGGGCTAGAATACAATTGAGAAAACAACGGGGTTACCGTTTAAATTACTGCACAAATGTTTTAGTTTTTCATATAGCTTGAAACCTAACTTGAAATGGTTTTAAAAGTAGCAAAAACATAAAATAATCTACAGAGATAATTTCACTTAAATTTTTTTTATTTGGTTCAACTAGATTCAAGCATAGTGCTTGAATCAACTAGCAAAAACATAAAATAATCTACAGAGATAATTTCACTTAAATTTTTTTTATTTGGTTCAACTAGATTCAAGCATAGTGCTAAGTGAGAGCATTCAACGTATAATAAGATGAAAATAAAACTTCTCAATCACGACTGATAATATGAAAACCAATACATTTCCCCATACCTAAATGATTTCCCATCCTTTGAGGCTAGAAATATTCACAATACCTAAGTTAAGTTAGCCTGTCACAATGTCCTGGAACACCTGCAGGACTATTAAAGGTCATCTGTCACTGTCTTTGTTTACAACCTATTGTGTAGGACCCCCACTGGAGAAAGGCAGTGTGGACCCATTTCTCAGTATTTACAAAATACTGGCCAACAGGGACATTCTAAGCTATTGAAAACTGCTCACTTCTGGTCATTTCCCAGTGACAGGGGGTTCAAACGCACAGATATTTTAATGGCAAATTAATGTAGCAATTAGCCAGACGACCACCTCAGTCACCTATGGTATTACCCTACTCAAAGATCTCATGTCCAGCTGGATGTACCAACGGCAGGGCCTCCATTTTCTGGTATTTCCAAATCAGTCCTGTAAACACTCTGCGGCAGGCAGCCGATGCAACTGTTTATGGTACTGGGTGACTCCCGTGTTCTTGCCAAACAGGCCCATGTGCTAGCCCTGTCCTCCCATCTCTTATGGCTCACACAACAATGGCATTTAAATCTGAAGATGGTGCTTAGCTTTAAACACCAGATTAGCAGAGAACCAGGTCAAGGCTGCATCAAAACACCAAACTGCACACCACTACACCTGGCCATGCATCCTTATCCTTAACAGGGACACAGAGGTCTCTGGACCTTTTGCAATTTCAGCCTTTTGATGATGTTAACATTTGGGGAGGGGTAGTAGAGAACTAACCTTTAAGTAAAAGATAAGGTTAGCGATTAACGTTCCAGCATTATTATCTATAAACAAATAAGGCATTTCACGAAAGTGTAACTTAGTATTTCTACCGGGCATAATTCTATTGTTGCAAAAACACTGCACGTACGATCTTCCTAAGGGCGTTTCATACTAGATTATTTTGCTCCACAACAACCCGGGGTCTTTTTGCTTTCAGAGACGAAAGGTTGGGAGACAAATGTTTTCTCTCCCAATACCAGATTAATTCTCCTGTCAACTCCAAACTGCCTCTCACGACCAGGTGCTCATGAACTACCTCTGGGTAAAGGTAAGTACAGGCCTCTGGTCATTTCGGCAGCGTGACCTAGGGGCTGGCACGCCCCCCACCCACCTTGCGCCAGCCCAGCCCTGGCCAAGTGCCCCTCTGGCACCCCTACGCGGGGCCCTCTCCGGCTCACCTAATGACCAGGAGTTCGTGGAGCAGATACGCAGCTGCGGCCAGCAAAGCTCCCCCGGTCAAGTAAAGTGTTTTCTTCCACCAGGGATCGGAGCCCAGCCCTGCCATGATCCCACCGTAATCCTGCAAAGGGAAAGCGATGATGTCCCCATAAAAGGAGAAGGGCTCCTCGGACCCGGCCCACCAGCCGAAGAAGGAGACGCTCTGGTTCCAGCTTAGATCCACCACGCACGGCCTGGACGAGGCAAAGCCAACCCCCCAGTGCATGCTGCGCGGCTGGCTGCGGGCGCCCCTCCCAGGGCCCGCGCCCGCATGAGAAGGGGCCGGCGCGGCCCGGCGCGGGCTCAGTTGCGCGCTGCGGGCGCCGGCGGCGCGGGCGGCGGCGACCGAGGCGGTGGCGGCAAAGGAGGAGCTGAGAGGGCTTGGACCGCGGGCGGCGGGCCTGGCCGGCGCGACCCCAGGGTCCAGGGCGGCAGGGGCGGCCGCCGGGTTCCCCCGCAGCGGCCTCTCCGCGCCTCTCTTTGTGTCGGAGCCTGGACAAGGCCGCGTGATGTCATTGCTCCCCGGGGCAGGGAAACAGAGGCGGGATAAAGTCACCTACCCCGCGCCCTGCCCCCGCCCTGCATCTCCGCGGTCCGGCGGCCTCCGCCCCGGCCCGAGCTGCAGGGCTGGGGCGCGCCGGGCGGGCTCCGCGCCTCCAGGCGGCACGCCCTGGAAAGGGATGAGGATGTGGCTGCAAATGCGGCTCCCACGAAAGGAAGCTGCAGTCAGGGCCCGGATCTCGGTACCCCCAACCCGCGGCCCGCCCTCCGCCTACGCTCCAGCCCCTCCCGCTAGCACGAGCGTGGGGAGCGCGCAGGACTCACCTGGGGCCGCGCGGAGCAGCGGGCAGGAAACGCCACCCGGCGGGGCTGGTGATCAGGATCCGGATCAAGGTCGGGAATTAGATTGTTCTGGCTACCATCAAAGCGCTTTTTTTTTTTTTTTTTTGCATAACTTGTAAAAACACTCTCATTACATTACACAATTACTTAGACCTTGGCCATGTACTCATGGAAAGATATGTGCTGTAACAAATAATAAAAATGCACTCTCGACAGATTTTTCGGTCTGACAGACCCAGCTTCAAGTCTTTCCTCTTTGAAATCATTATCACGGAACTCGCTGATGTGGGGTGTTTTTGTTTTTCCTTCCCTCTTTGGTGCAGAAAATCTGTCAAACTGTGTGCGTTCAATTTTTTTTTCTTTTAACTTCATTTTTTAAGGCTCGTAAGTACAAAGAATAGTATCGTGTTTCATAGAGGTTTATGATGTACACACAAACTTTAGCAAGAGCATAATTTAAAATTGTTTGGAAGAACTGTAAAAAAAAAAATCAAGTAGGGGATTTATCACTTGTAAGGTGAAAGGAGGATATAGCCTCCAGGCTTGCGCCTGAGGGAGCAGAGATTGTAGTTAAGGGGGACTTCCTTTCTA
The DNA here is from genome assembly GCA_004026545.1 of Mormoops blainvillei. Taxonomy (NCBI): domain Eukaryota; kingdom Metazoa; phylum Chordata; class Mammalia; order Chiroptera; family Mormoopidae; genus Mormoops; species Mormoops blainvillei. The sequence continues at coordinate 245,802 of PVJD01001262.1, read as the reverse complement.
CTTCCCCCAACCCACCAGCCCTTAGAACAGGCAGTGAGTGCGGTCATATTGGTACAAGGGCTTATCCCCCCAACCCCACAACCGAGGTAAAGGGAGGGGCTAGTGAGGCTGGTACCCAAGCACCAGCACAGGAGAAGTGCCAAATACTATTGTATATGTATGTGTGACCTCTCAGGAAGACGCAGTGTGTGATTAGAAATGAACCTTCCATGAGCAGGTGGTAAGAAGTGGAATTCAAGGGCCTGCTGGAGGGATGGAGATGGTCACCAGACTGTCCTCCAGGGAAAGAGACCAGGAGGCTGCAGGGCCATGTCCATAGGAGGCAGGGTGGGCAGGTTTGGAATGAGAGCAGGAATGCTCTGTGCTGAGAAAGGGCATCTGGCACCAGTGATTCCCCTGTCCTTTCCACATACCATTCAGCCTTTGCTCTCACTAAATGTCAAGCCATTATTTAAAGAGTATCAGTTTGATGGTTGGTACCAAATTATTTGCCTGATTGTCCAGGTCCAGCCATAGGGATGGGTATAATTCACCTTGAGTGGAGGAACAAGGAAGACAAAAAAGAGGATCCATAGTGGTAAATCCTGTGCCCAGAAAACAAGTTAGAAACCAGAGGAAGGTTGATATTTTGTTTCCAGAGAACCACGGACTGCATTTCACTCACAACCACCCTGGCAGGCAGACGTGCCCCACCTGTTACCAAACAGTGATTGGGGTCCTGCTGCCTGCTGCCGCCCTCTAGGCAAAATTCCAGAAGCAAGGGTTTGGTGATAAAGGAAAGGAATCTTTATTCAAAAGCAGTTATTTAAGCCTATAAAATCATAGCTTTAATCACTTAAACCTATCAGGAGAGCTAAGCTCTAATATCTGGGCTCTCCTATCATTCCCCCTGTTAGTTTTTCATTATCTTATTTCTATAGAGTTAAGTGTACAAACTATAACAACATAATATACAAAAGCTACACAATTTTGGAAGAATGGCAGTCTTCTGCTTCACAACCTGTTTCCTCTAGAATACCCAGTGAACAACCCTGCCACCCTCTGCCAGGCCAGAGTGACCCTAGGCTGTTCCTTCCCATCCAAAGTACCATTCGTTGGGAAATGCAGGCAGCTGCAGCACGAACACCCAGGGATTCTCGAGGAAGAAGAGCTGGAGAGCCGGAGAGCCAGAGAGCTGGCCTTTTATGTCAAATCTTCTAGCCTACAATTTTATGCACTCTGGAGGCATTCATCTTCTCAACCAATCCCGTCCTAGACTGTTTACCATCGCCTCTTCCTATGGCCACTCCCTACTTCTCCCCAGTGATCAGATCAGATCAGATCTCTGAGTATCACACCCACTCATGGAGGTTAGTGACCCACTGATGCTTCCCGGGAGTATCAGATAACCTTTGAGTATTATCTGGTCTTTTGTTCAAATACGCTTTACATTTTCAGAGACACCCTGAAATGGATGCCTATAAGATGCAAGAGTAGGTAAAATAAACTCCCATAAGAGAAGCTAAAATATAATCTTAAAAAACCTGATGCAGATCAATGTTTAGCCTTTAGGTCCATAGCATAGAACAGAGAATATTATTAGAACCTGGGCTTGTATAAAGGTGAAAGGAGGCAGAATACTCTCTGGGGAGCCCTAAGCGTTGGGCGAGAGTTCGGCATGAAGATGTCAAAGCAAAGTTCGGGGGAACAAGGAAAGCAGCTACAGCGGAGAAGGTGAAGCAGCAATCGGAGCCTTAGCCGCCTCTCCAGGCAAGATCGGACGGAGCCCTGCACGGGAAAGCTGCCTCGCAAGGGGGTACGACCCAGCCGCCGAGAGGAGGACGTGTCTCAGGGGCGGCGACTCAGCCCCAGAGGAGTGGCCCGCTGTGTAATTAACAGCCAGGAAGGAACTGGACAGAGCTGGGTAAACAAAGGACCTGAGGAGACCAGCTCTTCAAAGAATGGCTCCTTAGAATCCTGTGTAGGGCCAGACCCCAGGCTCAGCCCCTCGGTTCCTGCGTGGTGGCTCTGCTGGACCCCGCACTGCAGGGTGAAGTGCAGGGAGCTGAGGATGTCTCCCATCCGGCTCCCCTCCCCTGGGTCCCACAGCTAGTGAAATGGAAGGAGGAGCTTGGGAGCTACAGTGGGCATCTGTACTTCCACCCCTCCCACCACCACCACCAATTCTGACAACTTTGGCATCACAACATTAACTCCGAGCTAGAGGCATCTTGTTATTTTTATTTTTCAAGGACTTTGTTTTACTAACTTTAATTGAGGTATCATAAGAAAACAGAAAGGAGTAATATTTATTGTACACCTACATGTCTAGTGATTTTTTTTTCCTGTAACTTTTCAAAGCAACATGTATTAAATAGGTATTGTCATCTCCATTTTACAAGTCAGGAAACCGAGGCTCCGGGAGGTAAATTAACAAGTTTACTTCCCAGAGCTACATAATGATAGACCCAGCACTCAGAGCCCCCGTGTGTCTCATGCCACCAGCCCTTCTGATTTTTTCACCACCCAAGATAATGCTCACACCAGGTACTCGTGCTGGAGCACTGTCCATGGTATTCCCGCTTTCCACCATTCAATTCTGAACTGTGTCTAAATTCAGTGGCTGCAAAGACTCAAATGCCTACCAGTTCCATTGTCACCTTTTGAGAAAGGTAAATTGAGACAGTTCCTTATATAAATATTGTTATGCCTGTGCCACCTGACTCTGCAGCCTGGCTGTGATGATATGACAAAAAACAGCCCTGGCTGGGATGGCTCAGTGGACTGACCGCCGGCCTGTGAGTCAAAGGGCTGCTGGTTCCCTACCCAGTCAGGGCACATGCCTGGGTTGCAGGCCAGTCCCTGGTAAGGGGCACACGAGAGGCAACTACATATTAGTGTTTCTCTCCCTCTGTTTCTCCCTCCCTTCCCCTTTCTAAAAAAATAAATAAATAAAATATTTTTAAAAACCACAACTAAATCAGTGTTCCCCAAACTTTAAAGAGTACCAGGGTTCTGCCATAATGATCAAATAATGGACAATTAGATCAGTGCCTCTCAAACCTTACTGCGCCTGTGAGTCAATGGGGATCTTTTTAACATCCAAATTCTGACTCAGTAGTTCTGGGGTGGGGTCTGAATTTTTGCATTTCTGACAATATTTCAGACGAGACCAGACCACACTTTGGTTAACAGTGGCCTAAACCACTGGCTTGTGAGGAGGATCAAAGACTCTACCCAAGGGGACCCCCACATGTTGGATGGTTCTTAACATGATGAAGTCATTGTTCTTGATGAGTTTAGACACCGACAGACAGATAAAAGGGTTGGCTCAGAAGTAGAATCAGACATGGAAAAAAAATGAATGAGGACTCAAGAAGAGCAATTAGAACAGATAGTAATGCATATCTCTGCTGAGAGGCCCTAGCCCCAGTGATAGGAGCTGAGGGAGGAAGCCACTGGGCAGGAGAGACGGCGTGGGGAGGGGTGAATGAGAGGAGAAAGAGAAGACATAGACTCCTGGGGAATTAGTAATATCGTGGTACCTTTTTCAGGTGCCAATACAAAGAACACAATCAATACAATGCTTTATAAATTTCATTGATCCTAGAAATTTTTTTTCACAAGAATGTATTTCATGTTTCAAAATATAGCTTAAGAAATTTAAGACCTTCCTGCTGTGGTGATAAGTGGATGTAATGTTGGCACTATTGCTGGTTTTACATAATGAAATTTATGATGCCATTTTATTAAATATCTCAATATTGTTTTAAAAATAAACAATGTACTTGACAGCGTTACCCTGAATTTTATTGTAAAGCTTCTGCTTTCTTGGCTCGACTTATGGAGAAGAGATCTAATATTTCCCTACCAAGGTACCCTGAATCCTAATTAAGAATCCATAAGGTGACTTTGCCTATCTACTTTCTGATTCACTGGACGGGGGCATTTTATAAATCATTATATAACTCAGTAAACCTTCCCTATGAGATTGACTTGATGCTAAGAAAAGGTATGCAAAGAATAACCAGGCTCAGATGAGTCAGGGGCAATTGAAAAGGTGAGTCACGTGTAGGGTTTGGGACATTTTGAGCTTATGCAGTGCACTAGTTTGCTAGGGCTGCCAGGACGATGGACCACAGACTTGGCAGCTTAAACCACAGAAATTTCCTCACAGTTCTGGAGGTTAGAAATCTAAGATCAAGGTGTTGGCAGGGTTGGTTTCTTCTGAGGCCTCCCTGCGTGGCTTGCTGAGGGCCATCTTTGCCCTGTGTCCTCACAGGGCATTCCCTCCATATGTCTGTGCCCTAATTTCTTCTTCTTGTAAGGACACTAATCATGTTGGTTTAGGGCCACATCCTAATGACCTCGTTTTACCTTAATTACCTACCTCTTTGAAGGCCCTATCTCCAAGTAAAGAATATTTTGAGGTACTGGGAGCTAGGACTTCAAAATACACATTTTAGGGGGATGCAGTTCGGCCCATAACAGACATACAATGCCCACACAATGCCCAGGCGGAGATGCCCAGTTGCCATTGAGTGTGTGAGTTTAGATAAGAGATTTGGGACTGGGATTGAGATGGCTAGGGGTCATTAAGGGCAAGGGAGTAGGCATGAGAATGTGAGGGTTAATGCTATGTGAGAAGAGAGAAGGGCCAAGGACAGAACCTTGATGACCCCACATTTACCATATGGCCAAAGGAAGGGAGGCTCACCCAGGGAACTGAAAGAGAAAGTGCCAGGAGGGAAGCCAGGCAGGTGCTGGGGTGGCAGAAGCCAAAGGAAGAGGGGGGTTCAAGAAACCGAGAGGTGGTATCAATAGTGTCATATATTCCCGGTCATAAAGTCAAGTAAAGTCAAGTAAAATAAATTTAGCCAGCAGGGTGAACATCGCTGACCTTGGTGGGCGAGCACACTCAAATGTTAAGGCGGCAGGAGCTAGGCTTGAGAGATGAAGGGCAGGGTGTACGTGCAAGTAACACCTGCAACAAAGTTGGCTGTGAAAGAGAAAAGCAACGATGACAGAGTGAAGAGGGAGAAATACATATTTTTTTCGCCCTGGTTGGTGTGGCTCAGTGGATTGAGTACCGGCCTACAGACCAAAACAAGGCTCCCAGTTCAGTTCCCGGTCAGGGCCCGAGCCTGGGTCGTGGAGCAGGTCCCTAGCTGGGGGCGTGTGAGAGGCAGCCAATCAAGGTATCTCTCGCACAGCCATGTTTCTTTCCCTCTCTTCCTCCCTCCTTTTCCCTCTTTAAAAATACATAAGTAAATCTTTAAAAAATCAATCATAAGAATAAATATTTTTCATTCTTTTAAAAAGAGATCGATTTTATTTTTAATATCAATACATATGCACAATACATAATTCAAAAACTACAAAGAAGGCGGCAATGAAGAGTAAATCTCTAGGCCAGCTGTTCTCCCCTTGCCTCCAGATGAACTCTGCCTCTTCACCCTGCTTCTTGCCCTGGGGGCTGACCTGCATGAAGAACGTCAATGGCTTCCTGGCGCCATGGCTTCTAGTTGTAGGCACTGGAAGTTCCCTCATGGAGTTTGCCTTAGATGGAGACTGGAAGACAGGAGGAGAGGAAGGGAGGAGTGTCTAACCCTTGGGATCGTTTCCTGCAGAGCCACCTTAGGCCACAGTTCCTATCATTCAGCTCTCTCCACGCTGTGAGCCTCTGTGGGATTCAGGAATTAAGCCCACGTGTTTCTCCTTCTGCAAGAGAAGTGCTGATGGCTTTCTGCTCTTGCTGGCCCTGGGGCTCTGCACTTTAGTAAACAGTCCTTTTATTAAATGCTCCTCAAAATATCCAGTGTGAGTATGCCTTCAGCTTCCTGCTGGGACAATAAGGGACACAATCTCCCTCTTAATCTGGTCCCGAGTTCCCCTCCCCAGAGATACAGTTATCAGATTCAGTATTTATTTCCAGAGATATTCTATGCATTATCTTATATATACATGTACCTGTCTATATGTATATATATAAATTATTTTTACACAAATTGTTTCATTTAACTGCCTATCTTATACCTTACCTTTTCTTTTCTTTTTTATCTTAAACATAGAATTTCTGAGCTTCCTGATTCTTTCTTTTTCTTATAGCTGAAGAATATAGAGGAAATAAATAAATCAATAAATAAGCACACCTACCTATAAATTTCTACAAGTGGAATTTCTGAGGCACAGGAGCCATAACTGTGCACTGTAACTGTGGCGGATGTTGCCAGATTGCTCTCCACAGACAGCAATTTACGCTCTCAATAGTTTTGAAAATGACTGTTTCCTCATTCATCCCCTTACCACACATATTCTTAAATGTTTTGATCTTTCCTAATTTGATAAGTGAGAAAAAGTATCTCATTGTAGTTTCAAATTTGTGTTTCTCCTGAGTGAGAGTGAGTACATTTTTTGAAAGATGCATTTGTGTTGACTTTTCTGTGAACTGTTCATTTTTAAATTGGGTTATTAGATTTATATGAGCTCCTAATTGAGAGAAACAACTCTGTCTATGAATTGATTTTCAAATATTTCCCCCAGCTTTTTATTTTTTAATTTTTTCTTCTATGGCTCCTTGGTTTTTCTATCATAGCTTTAGAGAGGCCTTTTTCTCTGAGTGGGATGTTCCAACGATTTATCATTGCAGATGTTCTTAGGTGACCTCAAGTGGTGGGCTTGACCATGAAGGTAGATGTCTCTAGACACAATGCCCTGTTGCTGATGATGTAGGACACGAAGCGCCCACACTGACACTGGAGTTACTCAGGAAGGTGGGAGAACCTAGGGAGGGGAAGAACAAAGACCTGCAACTGAGGGGAGTGACCAGAAGTGGCAGTTGGCAGTGGAGGACGAGTAGAGCACAGGAGAGCTAGACTTGAGGTTTTGAGACATGAGAGCCTTCATGGAAGAGTAATGGCAGTGAGCAAAGAGGACACAAACCCCTCTGGGATTCATAGAACATGTGAAACTTCCTCTCAAAATGGCTCCAGATATCACTATATCCTCTGAAGAGAGCCAGGTTTCAAAGCCAGGTTTCAGTTAAGGTACAAAGTAAAGGAAACTTCAATGAAGACTTGAGAAGTAGACTAATTAGTAAATCATGAAACTGGACTTCCAGAGGTCGCAGCAGAAAAATATCTGAGAAGGAACAGTGGGAGGTTGGGTCAGGGAAGATGAATTCAAGAAAGAGCCTCAGGAAGAGATTATAGTAACGAAGGGGTGTGGGGTATCTAAATCCTGGGTGATGACTAGGGGATAGCAGGGATCCTCATCAGGCTGCAAAAATGTTATAAGCATTTGGCCCCAGCAGGTCCCTGGATTGCCTGTTATATGGGCCTGAACGGACTGGTCTCAGAGGAAGATGGTACCTCAGAAACATAGAGAGATTTGCCTGTTTCTCAGGGAGAGTACTGGGTATAAAACTGCCAGGTCTGTGGGTACTCAGGTAGACAGCAGAGGCCTGAGGGGACAAAGGTCTGGTCACTGTGTGGTGGGTGTGGACGCCACCTGGTGGTGTGTGTGAAGGTGGGGGTGGGTGGAAGTGAGGAGAGCCGCTGCTGGGGTATCTCGCGGCACTGAGGCAGTTCCTGCAGTGCTGGCACTGTTGCGAATTGCCTCTCATCACCCACGCAGCCCTCCATCCCTTCACCCTGCCATCTACCCATTACTCTGTTTGCCTCTATCTAAAATCAGCACTGTGCTAGCCTCCTCCCATGACCACATCAAAATTACAACTAAATTACAGAACAATCAATCTGGAAAAGCATCTGAAGACTCACTGAACAGAAGTCCTATAACTAAGGATATAAAGAAGGAGCCACCTCGAGACTGAGGCTCAATTATCTCAACATCTAAGGCTGTGAAATCCCATACTCAGACCCTGGCTATTTTTACATGTAGGAGATTAAAAACACAATAATCTTTACTAATGTATTTATATTTTCTAGACTATTACACCCCTTGTCTCATCCAACTCTTTCAAGTGTTAATAACTTTATACTACATTACAACACAGTATTTCAAAATCATTCATGACAGAGAAAAAAATAAAGTAAAATCATCATTCTTTTTTTATGAGTTCAAATTCTCTAAACATCACATAAATCTGATTATTAATCCAGACTGGCCTTCCAGTATCCCATCCTGACAAAACTAAGTCTCAAAACAGCATCCCAGAATGTCTCTCCAATTCAATATCTGGCAAATGACCAAAACGAAGCAATTTAAATCATGTCCCAGTTTTTGCCTTTCATGACTTTTTACAGGCTTCATGTTAACTTTAACAAAGTATAGGCTGAAGATAGAGTGACCACACTTTTCCTGACATACTCTGACATTTCCCTACAGTACTATTTTAATGCAGTAATTTTCAGACTTTTTTGGGGTAGTGTACGGTCATGAACCCTTTTGAAACTCTGATGAAAGCTATGGGGCACTCTCAGCAGAAAAATATGCACAATTTTCCTATTTCTGCGGTGGGAGCGGTTCCTGGAGACGTGCAAGCCTTTCTGTGCACCCCAGATACAAAGCCTGCGTTAAGAGTCAGGGAGGACCAGTGGAAATCTCATGTGTTGTCAGTGGTTCTATGTCCCTTAGGTCCTGTCTGTCAACAAGAGACAAGGATTCAAATCCAGCGAAGTGGGAACATCTGGTGTCCATATTTGCCTTGTAACTATCCACCCCCATACTCAGCTCTGCCCACATCATCTTGAGAACATATCCTTTTCTTTGGTTCCAACTAGTGCCTTTTAGTTTCTAGACAGTGGCTCATTTATATGGATTGCATCCTTTTCTTGCTGAGATACAAGAACTTTATTGATCTCACAATAAATTCTTGTGCTTGAATTTCATGCAAACCATCGGTGTCAGGATTTTTTTTTTTTGACATAGAGGAGGCTTGCATGTAATTTGCATCTCATTAATGATAATCAAATGAGAACTAATATCACCCCAATACATTTAATAAAAATTGTCAAATAAAAATCTCCCTTCTAATAAAGTTTCACTGTAAGTTAATAAAAGCAATTGTGTATGACAGTACTCTTTCTTTTATTTGATCTTGTTTCCACCATTATTTCTACATCAACATTTCCTTAGTATTCTTAGATTTTTGGACCTACTTCTGTAAGTCCATAATGATGCAAATATTTTATGGAACTGCAGAGAACTCACCAGTCAGGTTTAAACAGTATTTCCAGCAAGCATGACTTGCCCCTGGTTACTGAGCAGTTTCTCTAAATCTCTGCTTGATGCTTCTCAATACTGCTTATGTTCCACATGAGGGATGGCTCAGAAGCCCTGTGAGTGTCCCTAGCACACAATAAAAAGACATTTCAAATATTGTCCAAAATTTTGACTTTTTTGCTTGACTTTTTAAAAACATGTATTTATTTATTTTTAGAGAGAGGAGAAGGGAAGGAGAAAGAGAGGGAGAAAGACACACTTCATCAATGTGTGGTTGTCTCTCATGCGCTCCCAACCAGGCACCTGGCACGTGACCCAGGCATGTGCGCCGACTGGGAATCAAACCGGTGACCCTTTGGTTTGCAGGCTGGCACTCAATCCACTGAGGCACACTAGCAAGGGCTGAAATATTCTTGATATGTAGTATTTTAATTTAAATACTTCTCTTCAATTTACCATTGATACAATGGTATAAACTATATAACATAGAAAAGGTATAATTTTATTCAAGGTATTTAAAGCTAAATTGCAACAACTACTAAGTGGTATGTAGTCGTAAACATGGAAGGATAATGAAGCTCTAAGAGAACAGAGGCAAATAGCCCAGACTCTAGACTTTGTGAAGCTTTGTTTGATTTGCTTTTGGAGATGCTACCTTGAAAACAGACAATTCAAGTGTGTGATAGTAATCTAGTTATGTGTGGTTATGCTACTACTATGACCATGTGAAGACACAGACTCTAGGCACGAGTATAAAAGTGGTAAAGGGCTAGGAATCAAACTGCCAGGGTTTAGATCCAGGCAACATGGTTAGAAAAAGATAAAGCATCAGTGAGAATAGCTAAATAAAGACAGATAGATTCAATACTTTCAGAACTTCAAGAAAAGCTGTATTTATTTAGGTTCAAGTGACAAAGTCATAAATGACAAAGACAGACTGAGGAACTGTCCCAAATTAAAGGAGGCTAAGAAGGCATGACAATTTAATGCAATGTGGGATCCTGTCCCCAACCCCCAAAAGACACTAGTAGGACCAAACCTACAAATTTAAGGTTTGAAATTAGATAAGTATGCTGGATCAAAGTTAATTTTCTGATTTTTACCACTGTATTGTGGTTAAAGATATTAACATTTGGGGAAGATGAGTGAAGGAGATATGGGAACCATCTGGATTATTTTTGGAAATTTTTTTGGTAAGTCTGAAATTATTTTACAATTACCTTAAAAAGTAAAGTTTAAAATAATGAAAAATACTTGTAATGAAATGTTCTGTTATTAAAATCCAGTGTACTTGTCAAAAAGCAATGAGTTCTGAGAAGTAGACGGAACCAGACTTTGTAGGGATTTGGTAGCCATGATGAGGAATTCAGGCCTTTCATCCTCGGAGCAATGAGGAATCACTAAAAGGTTTTAAGAAGAGGTTGGGTGGAAGTCAGTTTATCATAGAGGGTCCCTATAGGAAACAGATGGCACTGTCAAACTAAGATTATTCGAGGAGATTTATTTACATAAGATTATAAATGTGTGGGCATAGGGAACCATCTAACTAAAGCCAACAGGTTGGTGGGTAAAAGAAAAGGAGATTTAGACTGACAGGGTGGTTAGTCAAAGAGGATGAAGTCGTGGAAATGGAGGAGAACGTTTAAGGGAGAGGGGTAATTAGCAATGCCAAATGAGTAAGATAAGAGCTGAAAATTGGATATAGTCACTTGGTCAATTTGTGACTTTGGCAAGAACTTTTTCAACAAAGCAATGATGGAGGAAAGCAGACCAAAGTGAGTTGAGAAGTGAGAAAGTGAGAAAAAAGGAGACAACTCTTTTGATATATTTGGCTGTGTTGGGGAGGGGAAAGAAAGACACACTTCATTCTATAAGCTTTCCAGCTTTGCACTGTGGAATCCACTGTAACAATAGGAACTCCTTGAACAAATCTCTAAGGCAACACAAGTACAAAGAATGATTCTCTGTGGAGTCTTAAGCTTATTTATAAAATGACTGCTAACAAATCATAATCAAATCAAACAAAATGTTCAACCTTACTATCCAAATGTCATCCGTTTTCCAAATCCAAACATGATCATGAAAAAGTAGAGTTTCCTAAGATCACCATTGCAAAGGTATTGATATTTCCATTTGAGGGCATTCAGGTATGATTTAGAGAATAAACGATGTGACAACATTTCTAGTACCTTATACAAACTTCTAGACTTAAATAAAAGAATTAAAGATGACTTTTTGTGATGTTTTGTGTTCAGGAAAATATAGAAGACACAAATATAGCAATGTTTTACATACCTGCATAACACTTATTTTCCTCATAACATAGCAACTTTGGGAAAAATCAAAGCTTCAGTAACAACTACAGTTGTTCTCTATTCTAGTCTCCTAACCAGGCCGGTTTCTACAATCCTGCCTTCAGAAGATCCCTCAGGTTCTACGGGAGTTTTGCATTTGTGTGCTGGGTCCTACTGCTCCTTATAGAAGTTTCAGAAAAAGCTATACAACTTGCCTCTTCTCTTGTCACCACCTGCCTGCTGTGTGACCCATTCCATCATCATTTATTGCTACTTCTAAGTGTTGAAAGCTTTGCACTCCTAGCATTCACAGCGCTTTGGGCCAACCCTAAGTGGTTTAGCAGTTTTTATAATTATGGCTGCACTGAGCAATCCGACTCCCTTCACAGCACTAGGTAGTCCAGGTAATTGCCCAGCTTCCCATAGCTGTTCCTTTCAATCCAGCCAAGATCCTGGGCAAATTCACCTTGCTCTCTCCAGCCTTGTTCTTGTCCATTCTAAGACAAGTGTGCAATCTCTTTTGCTGGACTATCAGCCATAAAGTCTCCATCATTATTTCTCGCAAGAGACTCTCGTGAACCCAGAGTTCCTGAGGGAAGGTTTGCATATTAAACTCCCCACCATAGTACTAATTGTTAGATTACTACTTTTCAAAAGCAGGTAGTTCTCAAAATTAACATTTTTCAGCTGGGCAACTCCCACTCTACTGATGCATTTTTTAAAATGTGCGGTGTCACCCTGACCGGTATGGCTCAGTTGGTTGGTCATTGTCCTGCAAAACCAAAGTTTCCATTCCCAGCCAGGGCACATGCCTAGGTTGTGGGCCAGGTCCCCGGCTGGGGGCATGTGAGACGCAACCTATTGATCTTTCTCTCACACATTGATGTTTCTCTCTTTCTCTTTCTCCCTCCCTTCCTTTCTCTCTAAAAATAAACAAAATCTTTAAAAAAAAAAGTGTGCAGTGTCTTTTTTGAGCCTATTCTCCCTGGAATTTGATTAAAATTGGCCTGAAAGATGAAATTAGATTATAAACAGAGGCACACAATTTTTATAAGTTCATTCCATAGGCAGTCAAGTGAAACACAGAAATAGCTATTACCAAATGATCCTGAATTTTCAACACTTAATAAATACTTTTAATAACTGACAGTTGGAGTTTTCTTTCTAAAATAAATGCACTTTGTTTGGGGAACTGCTTTTTAATTAATTCCATTGCATGTTTCTTAGATTAACCTTTAATACCAACTTTTTTTTCCTAACAGATAGAATGAGGAAGCTTTGATTTGGTAATAAAACTATCAAAATTCAGACTCAGAATCAAACTTCTAAATGCAGGCCAATGGGAGCTCCTCATTTTTAGTGCCCTAATACACACGCTACGAATGTCCTCACACAGCAAAGGACTTCAGAAAAAGCCAGAGACTCACATACATCAAGAGGCAAAAAATATATTTCAAGTCAGCCCCTCTAATTATAAAAATTAGTTGAAAAGGAAATTTCCATAACTGAAATTTTAAATTGAGTTTTAAAAAATCCTTTCTACTTAAAAAGAAAAAAGGCACCATAAAACATTTATGGAACAATATAGAGAAGTATGTCCGGCATAATCTGAATTTCTTGATTTTAATGTTTAAATCCAAACCCAGCACATATTTAACAATCCATTTGCTTTCCAACAAACTAAAATTTAAAGGAACAAGTAGCCCTGGCCAGATGGCTCTGTTGGATGGAGTGTCGGCCCGAACACCAGAAGGCTGTGAATTCAATTCCCGGTCTGTGCGTGTCCAGAGGCAACTGGACAATGTTTCCCTCTCACACTGATGTCTCTGTCTCCCCATCCCCCGTTCTCTCTCTCTGAAATTAATAAACATATCTCCAGGTGAGGATTTAAAAAATAAATAAATGAAATAAAGGAAAAAATATATTTTATCTTCCCAAATAGAAGAGGTTAGAAAACTATATTTGGTTTTCATCAGTCAAAAGCATAACTGCCTTTAACTAAAACCAAATAAAGAACACAGATAATATTCTTTTAAATTAAAAACTTATGATATAGCATATATGTATGTGCATACATGATGGAAAGTATACGTATGTTATCTGTAAGATGAGTGAAATAGGGATATCCTATTTATATAACAAAGACTGAGGAATGTCAGCTCCTGAATCATACAATTCCTGGACAAAACTTTTTTATCCATAGAATAATCCCTTAAAAGTAGCTATTAGATGAAACAATAAAAACTTTTATCCAACGTTTTTGGCCCTTTTTATTGACTTTCTTTTCTGCATAATCTTTCTCAAAAAATTAAACTGTATATTTTTTGTATTTGTAAACATCTTGCTTTCAAGCCATATTACTTCAGTCCTTCGAAACAATTCATTTCTTCAGCTCGTCATGCACAGCTGGATTGGTGGAGGCATTAGCTTGGAGCTCTTCTGTTTCTCTCTTTAAAACAAACCCAGCAGGCCCTGGGTGCTCCTGTTTCACAGCATGAGCTGCATAGTTAAGGCTGGTATTTTCACTCCAATGCCAATACCCTGAGAAGGGATTGTAGATCATTCCCACCACAGTCTGTACTGACAGACCATCTGAAAAACAAATCACAAAGAGTAGATTTAATAAGTAGTTAACTCCCAAGTGCCAAGAGTCTCATGCAACATTCCATGTTAAAAAAAGGTTCCTAACTCAATAGGCAAAAAATACTTTGTAACCATGTGCTGGTCATTCTTTAATTGAAGCACAGAACATAAAATCTAAAGCCGACTACTTGGGTTCAAACACGTATTAGATGACTCTGGGCAAGTCGCCTCACCATTTTGGGTTCTGGTTTTCTTACATGGACAGAACATATGTCACAGAGTTGTTAGAATTAAATGAGATATGTGTATAAAATAGCACAGTACTTGGAATTTGGTAAGTACTCAATAAACATTAGCTGTTTTTAGAAAATACTTGCCAACAAGTAATTGTTCCTATAAAGCATCTTTAAAACATTTTTTCTACTCTATTTTAACATGGTTACTTGTAGAAATCTTTAGAACTTACTGCACTGGACTAATAATATTCCAAGTAAAATCAAGTTTATTGATACACTGTTTTAGGAACAAAAAGCATGAGACATACATGAGTCCAAGTACTTAACAGGGATACCAAATGCCAAATAAATAAACTGATAATGTTACTACTTGACAAGAATTCAGCCCACAAATCCAATGTTAACGATGTGTCCAGCAGAGCTAGGCACTGAAAGGAGCACAACGAAGAGACATAGGTTGACTTCAAGAACCTTACAGGCCAGGAAGAGGCTTGAAGACACCAAAATAACCATTATATAAGCAATGCTATAAGTAGCCTAAAATACATAAAACCTGATAAGGAAGTTCAAAATATATCTGAGTATGGGGGGGATCAGAAAAAATAATATGTAAGATAAGCTGATACAAGGAGGGCTCGACAGGACAAACCCGGGATGTGTAAGTAATAAACATTTGTATCTTGCCCTTAAACAAGTGAGGACTAAATAGCCAAGTATTCACTGATCACCTATGATTTGCTTGGCCCTGGGTTAGATGCCAAGGTAAGAGAGAAGTGCTATCTAATACTTATCCTAACTTCAAGGAGTTTACAGTCTAGTTGAGGAGATGAAACAAATATCCAAACAACTGTGGCCTCTTTAATTAAGTACTATTTTATGTGCCTAATAATTATAGGTACATTAAAAGTTCGGTTAGGCCTTGAAAATTGGAAAAATTCTTAATACTTACTTGATTCCAGAATGTTTTCTAGCTTTTCGGGCGAAACAAACTTCTCCCAGGTATGAGTACCTTTTTGTACAATACCTGCAATTTGCTCTGCAAAAACAATTCCCAAGGCATAGGATAGCTGTGTTTTGTTGATTGTAGTAATGAATAAAGAACCACCAGGCTAAAAAACATGTATAGAAGTGAAATTTTAAATGTCAAGAGCATCACTTAGATAAAGACTTGGCTTCTCCCACCCTCTTCCTTCTTTCCAAATAATTTAAGTGTAGTTAAGATACATAAGTATGACTAAAATATAATTTACCAAAATAGCGTTTTTTTCTCTTAGGAAATTCATTACTAAAGGCAATCCACTACTGATATGCTCACTGAGTTTGCACAACAGTGCTTACAACTCTTAAAATCATACATTACTATGACATATTTATATTATATACATTGCTTTATATGTATCAAATACTTTATAATAAAAGTATAGAAATGAGATCAGGCTGCTCCTCCCTGTCACATGTCCACATTTGTGATTTAATATGTGTCCATGCTGTTTCCTCTTCGGGGCTGAGTCTGTCTCACTTGTCTGGCACAGTGTACAGCTCCACATGCAGGTGAGTGATGCCAATAGTTGTTCTTTGACAAAAACATTAATGATTAAGGCTTGGAAATGTTTTGTTTGATTTCATTAGTGTAAAGCAGACATTTTCAATGGGGTGCCACAAGAATTTTTAAAACATGCAATACCTGACTATTTATTCAGGGCACTGACCTCTCTACCCTTACATCGTCAAATTAAAAAATGCCTATAGCCAACATTACCAACAGCCTTCTGGTGTGAATAAATCAAAATTATTCCTATTTTTTGTCAGGTCAGCAAAAAATATATTTTTTGGTGTGCCGCAGAATTTTTGTAATTAGTTTATGTGTGCCATGAGAGGAGAAAGGTTGAAAATCGCTGGTATAAACAATATGAAGAGAGCAAGATAAGTATTTTAGAGGAATATAAACCATTTATGCAGCTGTTCAGTCTGCCATTTTTTAGTGACTGTATTTATAGTGTTTCCTATATTTATTCCCACAAATAGCATCTCCTTCCTTTTTTTACACATTCTCATTAGCCTAATGAAGATAAAATGCCAAAGAGCCTCTGCAAAATAATCATATGACTATATACAGGGCAGGGCAAATGTAGATTTACAGTTGTTCCCAGGAAAAATAATACAATAAATAATAATACAAGAATAAACTCTGTGTTTAGCACACTCATGACTGTAAACCTGCTTTTGCCCTGCCCCATATGTACATACATAGGAAAGAGAGAGAGAGAAAGCGAGAGAACGTATCTCAAATGCCACCCCAAACAAAAGAAGGAGGCCCTGAAATATTGCCAAGTACACTTAAATTAAAAACTGAAATATCCAACACTATTTCATCACACACTGTAACTTTTCTCTGTAAAACTCTAGTATCCTAAAATACCTTCTTAAGAATCACTTATGAGTCAATTATATCTTAACAGAGCTAGGGGAAAAATTGTTAAAAGTAGGGGAAACTAAGTGAAGTATATATGCAAACACTCTGTGCAATTTTTTGCAACTCTTTTATAAATCAAAAATTATTCAAAAGAAACCATTGTTAAAAAGCTCTATTTAGGTTAAGGGCTAAGCATTGCATTCTTTTAGCTCTTGACCTTAGGGTGTTACCTCTTAAGTATGTAAATAACAGAGTCAATATAGTAATAACAATAATAATACTTTAGGGATATTTATTAAAAGAAAATGTGGAATCACTTTCAGAGGACTAAGTCTGTGGCAAATTATATAAGCACAGTAATGGGAAAAATCAGGTTTGGAAGCAAAAGATGTAGCTTTAAAGCCCACTTCAGTATCTAGTGACCTTTAACTTAAAGACCAAGTGACCTTTGACATCTCCCAAATTCTGATCTTCATTGGTTAAAGTAGGTCATAACGATGTCTGCCTTACCTTCCTAACCTGGTTGTAGGTCAGATCAGGTGAGATCATATGCATGAAGTATTCCTTTATAAGCTGAAAACTGTTACATACGTATCACTTACAGAGTACTTAACAATTGTTATCTAAGTCGATTTATGATAATAATGATTTTTATTGATTTTTAAGTATTAATCCAAACCAATTTCTTATTGTCATTCAGTATCTTTTAGATATTTAATCTAGACTATACCAATGGAAAAATACCACTATAAATCTTTTGGTTGTATTACAGTGTTCAGAACCAATATTTTTCAAGCTCCCTGAACACCAAGACACTGGATCTGGAGAACCTCAGTACTGAGGGCAGGTTGAGAGGCAGGGGTGATCTCCGGCAGAGATGCTCTTCCCTACTCCTGGCTTCCTGGTTTGAAGTATTATGAAACATTTATTGCTATGGCTACATACACATACTGAAAAGAAAAATCAAACAAGTAGACTCCACAGGTCTTACTTTTAACACTTGACAGCAGCACTGTATAAATGGTTCTAGATTAATCACATGCTCTACAACTTCAGAAGCTATGACAGCATCAAACGTTTCTGCAGTCTCTTCCACAATCTCTTCCAGAGAACACGCTCTGTACTCTACCCTCTTATCCAGAACTGGATCAAATGATTTATGGTGTTGTGCTGTTTTAATGTTCTCATCCACAGGATCAATTCCAATAATGGAAGCCCCAAGCCGTCCTAGAGGCTAATGGTGTAAAAAAACTGTTACCCTCAGGAACAAAATAGAACATGTGTTAGCAATAAAAAGCTTATCAAAAAGGCAACAAGATTAACCATGAGAGGATAATTATTGGAGAGCATTTATGGGTACAAGGAAGTTCATTAAAGCATTTTCTCTAGTTTGTACACATTTGAAGATTTTCATAATGAAAAACTTAAAAGTGAGAATAATCACAGCAATACATTTGAACTACTTGAGAACAGTGAAAAAATTATTTATATTCTTTAGGCACATTTAACATGCACATAGTATAGTACTGACATATTTAAAGTGCAATAAATGTAACATATTGTAAAAACAGCAGATTTTCTGATATTCAAATTGTCAAATTTTCTTGATAACTTTTTCAGCAACAGACTAGGAATGATTCTTCAGAGTTAAGTCTTCTTTCAACTTTTATATTCAATCACTTCCCGTGAAATGCCCAAGTTTTTAAACATAGCCTTAGTGTTTATCCGAACTTGCAGAGCATTTATGTTACAACTCTTTAGTCAATAAGTTAAAAGTAGAAATCAAATTAACTTTAGAGACATAAGATTTGTAATAACACACTGAGAAGACTGTAGAACACATATAATAAAATCTTATTCATAATTTGATACACCACCTATTCTTGATTCTAAGAGGTGTATTTTCACATATTTTACATTTCCTCAAATTTTATCATTGATATCAGAGAAGCCAGCCCACTGCCATATAAAGAACATATTTTCTGGGCATGTGGAAACTTAGCTTTGTACTAAAGGCCTCTCACAGGCTCACTCTCAGCTTGCTGTTACGGACCCTGGCAGTACTGAACCTTCACTTACATTTATATCCTACACTGTTGCTTCAAATATCTTTCAAAGATCAGATTAGGATGCAGCACTGAATCAAAAAGTTATTGTGTTGATAGAGGAATGCAAATAAAGCTACAGAGCATAAATTTACTATAAGCTAAAGCAAATCTTCACAGAGAGAATGAGCATTCTTCCAAGTACTCTAAAGTACCTGAGGGAGAAGTCCCATAAGCAGGCTAAACTCTGTTAGGTTTTGAAGAAAAGGCAAAAGAACGGCTTATCATAGCATCTAAACCAGAGAAAATTGCGTAATCTCTTGGGATAGAAGAGGCAACAAAATTTCCAAAGCTATTCAAATGACTAGTGCCTCATTTTTGTATAAAAAAAAATCCCTCATTACAATTTTCTGAAATTTTTATATTTTTAAGAAAATATATTACTTTTATAATCATAAAAATAATTTTTAAATTAGGCATTTTTAAAAACAGTATTGTTTGTTAAAAGGATAAATGAGGCATGAGCCCCCTTCTTAAATTTTTTTCCCAGTTAAAAATGGCAAGAAAGTTGTGAGTCACTTACTTCGGTTAACAGCCCACCACCACAGCCAACATCAAGAATCTTCATCCCAGACAAAGGTTTTCCTGGTTGGTGATTAGCAATTGTTTTTAAAAGATTGTCTCTTTTTAAAAAATTCAAAACATATAAAAATTATATCAATTAAGTCTTAAAATGTACAATTTTCAATGAAATATTAAACTCTCATTTTAAATGCATTAATGATTTTGGGGGTAAACATGTCTTTTATTTTCAGCATTAAATAACTATGTTTATAAGATATTTTTAATTTTCTTAATTTATTGATTTGAGAGAGAGAGAGAACGAGCAAGAGAGAACATGAGAGAGCAAGAGAAACATCAATTTGTTGTTCCACCTAACCGGGGATTGAACCCACAATCCTGGTGTAACAGGACGACGCTCTAAACAACTGGGCACCTGACCAGGGCAAGATATTTTTAATAATCAAAAGTAGGAGGTTTAAAGTGAAGCTCTTGAAATAATCTAGCAATAATTATGACTTAATTATTACTTTAGTCATAATTTAAAGAAAAACTTTTAAAATAATCTAGTTTAGATTTAGCTAATTTATTTGTTTGGGATATCATGTCACCTATTAACTACATTGTCAGTATTTGCTATACCCATTTCACGTCTGCAACACATAGGTAATTTTACAGGGCTTAGAAGAAGCAGACTGGAAATCTGTATTTTCAGAATTTGCCTATATTCCCTTCTAAATTGAGTTTCTTTTAATCTTCTAAGTTAGTGGTGTTATCACAATCACATAAACAGGTATCCAAATCAGGTAAACTTAATTCTAAGAGTTATAGCAATGCTTTACCATATGGGCAAATATAAGTTTACACAGACACGGTATTGTAAACTAAACTTTTAAGCTGGACTACATGTGAATTTTAATTATACTTATTAACATAAATGTTATATATAATAAGGATATCTTTTATTGTTATTAAAATTAATTGACTTCTAAGAATAACCTAGATAGTGATTAAGTAGATAAGTTCAGAATGTTATAACATACAGAAAGGACCCATTTCAAATGAAATCCAAGCTATTCTTCACACAGCAGCCAAAATGACTCCTTTATATCATAATTTAGATCATATCACTCTCCTTCAATGGCTTCCAATTATACTCAGAATGAAATCTACACTTCTAAACATAACTTGTACTGCCCTCTTTTTTAGAGTCGTCTATAAGTGACGATGTCCCAGTAGTTTGAACAGAGTGGGTTTCAAGCTGAGAGGATACCAGAATTATCCAGAAGGTTTTCTGAAACACAGTCCATGACCCCACAAAGCAGTAGGTCCAGGGTGAGACCTGAGAATTTTGCATTTCTAACAAGTTCCCAGGTGATACTGATATTGCTAGTCCGGAGCCTACATCTTGAGAACCACTATCTAACCTAAAGAATGACATTTTGCTTTTCTCTGTCTTAGGTGTTTCAGTGATCCACAAATTCAGTGGTAATAAAAAGGTGCCAATTTCCCTTTGCATCAGCAAAAACCAATCAGGAGTTTCCTTAATATTCTGTGTCTATTACAGTGCCACGCCCATGTCAGTTGCTCAAAAATGTTTAATGAGCAAATAAATGAACAAACATAATAATGAATGAATAATTTCTTGATAAATGGAGTCTAAAGAACTCTTGCCTTTACCTCTGACAGTAAACTTTAAGTTCCTGAAGTACATGAGAAGGCTTTGAATGATGAATGTCTTAGTAGCTTCTACAGTGTCTAGCCCCCAAGCTCTGTACAAGGTAAGCTCTCAATAAACACTTGTCAATAAATATTTGTTGAACTAAACCATCTCGGTAGCGGACCCTTTATCAGGACCGCCTAAAGATCAAAGTCACTATAAAATTACCTTGATGCCATAGAATCCTAATTCCTTTTCCTAAGGATTTAATTCTAAGCAACAGATAATGTCCAAAAGTGCTTCAAGTTAATTTACAAAAGCAGCCTAAAAGTTGGATGATGTTATTTAAAAATTAATGGTTTCGAACAACAGACATTGAAGAAAATCTCCCTAATTTCTAAAGCAAACTTAAACATGGCATTTTGAATCTGGGTATAAACCAAGAGAAAAATGAACTGAAAAGGGGATCGATTATTAAAAAGACTTGTATTTTAAAAGACTTAGAATTTGTGTAACGTTACCTAATAAACGGTACCCTCAGGTCATTCATAGAATGAAGAGGTGCATATACTCCTTGCTCATCCCACCACTTGTGAGCCAGGGTCAGGAAGGTTTTTACCTCACTGCTGTCTACAGTGGTTTGAGAAGTACCATACAGTCTTGTCCACGGGTATCTAAGAGGTCAAAATAAAGAGCCAGGCAAAAATTGCTGTTTTTACAAATGTAATGGGAATATATTATATAGAAAGATATTCTAATTTACAATTTATTAGATTCTAAATACATGCATTGCTCATTTTTGATTCTTCAAAACAAAGTTTCCTTATCATCATACTGCTTATACATACACCTTTATTCACAGATGAAACAAAATCAATTTGCTTTCAAAGTAAGTTACAATGAAAATGAAACTACAGCTTGGCCTTCCGAGTCGCATTTAATAGTCGTAATAGTAGCAGTAAGCATTTATTGAGCATTACTAAATGTCATTATTATTTAAGAACTCAACATGTGTCATCTCATTTAGTCTTCCTGGCACCTTTATAAAGTGGTACGTACTATTAATATCTTTATTACAGAGATAAGAAAAGGGAAGCTCACAGAGATTAAAGTGGCAGGTCAGAACTTGAACCCAGGTGCCTCCATCTTCCCCTCCCCATGCCCACTGCTCCCACCCTAGACCAAGCTCCCAACATTTCTTTTTGGAATCACTAGCCCAGCCTTCGGATTAGCCTGCCTGCTTCCTACCTCACCCCGCTCCAATCTGCTATCCACAACTATCCACCGCTCTCCTTATCCTCCCCACCTCAGCCATGTGGGCTTTCTTTCAGTTCTTTGAACTGAGTAAGCTTGCTCCTTCCTCAGGTGCTTTGTATATGTTTTTCCCTCTCCCTGGAATGTTACTCTCCCATTACCCCTTCCCTCCTGTACATACTATTTAATTCCTTTTCATCTTTCAGCTCTTAGTTTGAATGGAATGTCATCTGAGGAGTCTTCCCTGGTTCTCCAAACTGGGTCATATTCCTCTATTTTAAGTCCCATACAACTTTATACTTCTTTATGGGGTTACGGGATTATTTGATCCTTTCTCCCCACTGCACAGAAGCACTATGAAAGCAAGGTAGGGAACTGCCTCGCTCACCATTTTACTCCTGGTGGTTAACACATTTCCTGGAACACAGCTGGTGCTCAGGAAATATTTCTCAATTGAATAATCTGAGGGAGGAGGCCCAGTAAAGC
This sequence comes from Mormoops blainvillei, assembly GCA_004026545.1. Classification (NCBI taxonomy): domain Eukaryota; kingdom Metazoa; phylum Chordata; class Mammalia; order Chiroptera; family Mormoopidae; genus Mormoops; species Mormoops blainvillei. The sequence goes on along the minus strand of PVJD01001262.1, from coordinate 223,105 downwards.
ATATAGTCACCTAAAATAATTTTTTTTAAACCAGATGGGATCAAACCGGGATTAAACAGGGATCAGACAACTATACCAAGTTCCATATCAAAGTACACAATAGGATAATTCCCCAAAGTTTCTTGGGTAAAATAGAAAAAAATTGCTACATTAAAATACGTAACGATGTTCAAATATTTACTGTTTTTCTTAGCTACATAGAATACATTCTACAGTGATTATTTATTATCCTTTCAAGAGCTAAATGTCACCCTTTAACATTTTCTTTTGAATATTACCCTCCTTTTCTGTGCATCATGGAAAGGCTCAGTTAATCAAGGACTAACTTACAATAGATAACAGTAGATGGTTGCTCAGTTGACTATAAGAATGATTTCACATGCACCCAATCTTAAAGGTGCTAGCTCATTTACAAGTAAAAGCATGCACTCATACCACAACCCTATGCAATATTTTTTACAAGGTTAAAAATTGGTTTATAAAATAAGAATACAGAAAGAAAGTACTTTGATTCGATCTTGCTACCTAAAATGTATACTTATCCACCTTATCATACTATTTATGTTGCACCCAAATCATTTATAATTTTAAGCACTGTATTATTTCTGTCCTGCCATAAAGATAATATGAGGAAGTAAAAAGTACTTCTCCAAGTCAGAGTCTTACATTAAAAATAAAAGCTATCCCTGAATATGGATAAAGGATATGCCCTACATACAGTATTACAATTTTTCTGTGGATTTGAATCATTCCAAATTCAAAAGTTGCTGGAGAAATAAAAATATTTAGATAAAAAAGTACCTTAATCAAATCACATGAGCTATTAAATACTGACAGGGTTTATTAAACACAACCAATATAAAACTATTATTCACAAAATTATGTAAATACTTGCCACAGTAATGAATAAACTTACTTGTAACTTTTCATTGTATTCAAGCAGGGAAAATTCATTCTATAGGGTTGGAACCACATAATCCTGTATTTACTGAAAAGCCGCGGTTTAATCTGTAGAGTCCAACTGAGCTGATTGTCTAAATAAAGCAGGAAAAAAAATTAAATGTCTAGAGAAAGCACAGTATGAATCCCTAATATATATGTACTTGAAGAAACTATTTTATATGGTAATCTTCTATTATAATGATACACAAAAGGTTTTTTTCCTAATTTGGGATTTTATTCTAAAATAGAAAGGTCTTGCATTCCACCATCTAATTCTCATCAGACACTTCTGAAAGTGTAATTAGCAAAAATAAGTAATGCATATGTAAAAGTTTTTCATGCCATTAATTTTTGCATCCACATTATGCTGTAAAAAATTATTTTAAATGATATTCAAATTAAAACTACATTAACTTTTAAACTAGGGTAATATTGGTTATGAGATTTATCAAAACTAGATCAAATTCTGTCACTTCCATTTAGCTATGTGCAATGGACTTATATGCTCAACACCCTTCACAAAAAAAAATCATAAAAACTTTGAAATAATACTCATCTAGTCTATATGTTCAGACTTACATAGGGACCTGCTTTATGAACTATTTACTTTGCTGTAGAACATTCAATTGTTCAATTTAGACAAAGTAAACCTTAGAAGAGCAAAGAAAATCACCATGCTCATTACATTATGATAAAAAGGACAATCCACCAAGAAGATAAAGCAATATTAAATGTGTACGCACCAGACAACGGACTTTCAAAACACATGAAGCAAAAACAGAATTGAGAGGAGAAATAAATCCACAACTACAGTTAGAGACTTCAACATCTCTCTCTCAGTGACTGACAGTACCACTAGAGAGAAAATCACTGAGGATATGAAAGAACTAAATAACACAATCAACTGATAAGATCTAATTGAAATTTATAAAACATTCCATCCAAACAAAAACAAAATATACATTCTTTCAAGCATGCATGGAGTATTCATAATGAATGATAGACCATATCCTAGGATATAAAACAAAACTTTATAGTTCTAAGAGAGGGGAAATTATGTAAACTACATTCTCTGACCATAGTGGACTCAAACTAGAAATAAGTAACAGAAAGATAACATGAAAAGAAAAAAACACTTAGAAATTAAACAACACGATTCTAAACAACCCATGGGTCAAGACAAAGCCTCAGGGAGACAAAACTGAAATAAATTAAAATATACTATATATTAAAAATCTGTGGACATAGTTTAGCAGTAGAGGGAAACTTACAGCACTCAATATGCGTATTAGAAAAGAGGAAAGGTCTCATGTCAACAATCTAAGCTACTGTCTCAACAAACTAGAAAAAAGGTAAAATAAACCCAAAGTAATCAAAGAAAATAATAATAAAAGTAGAAATGAATAACATTTAAAACAGAATAGAAAAACAAATCAAGCCTAAAGTTAATTTCTTTCAAAGATCAATAAACTTGATAAGCTTCTAGCAAGGCTGATAAAGAGATGACTTATATTACCAATGTCAGGAATTAAAGAGGGGATATCACTATGAACCCAACAGACATAAAAAGTATAATAAAGGAATACTAAAAACCCTACCCAGAATTTTCTACAATTTAGACAAAATGGACTAATCCTATGAAAATCACAAACTATCGAAACCCATATAAGATAAAATAGGTAGCCTGAATAGTTTTGTAACTAGCAAAGAAATTGAATTCATAGCTAAAACCTTCTGAAAAACAAATCTCTAGGGTCAGCTTGCTTCACAGGTGAATTCTTTCTACCAAATACGTAAGGAACAAAATACAACCAATTCTACCCAGTTTCTTCCAAGAAATAAAATAGTGAGGAATACCTCTCAGCCCATTTCATTAAGCCACCATTACTCTGATACAAAAACCAAAGATGGGATAGCAAAAAAGACCACAGACCAGTTTCTCTCATGAACAAGGATAAAAATTCTCAACAATCAGTAAATATAATCCAGAAACATATCAAAAATACTATAGCACAACCAAGTGGGACTTATTCCAGCTATGCAACACTAGTTCTGTATTAGAAAATCAATGTACTTTACCATATTAATAATCAAAAGAAGAAAAATGACAATCTTATTAACTGATGTGGACAAAACATTTGACAAAACCACACTTACTTATGATTAAAAATTCTCAGCAAATTAAGCATAGAAGGGAAATTCTTCAATCTATAGAGCATCCATAAAAATCCTATAGCTCACACAGTACTTAATGGTGAAAGACTAAGTGCTTTACCCCTAATATTAGCAACAAGGCAAGAATGCCCATTCTCATGATTCCTTTTCAACACAGTACTAAAAGTCTTAGCGAGTGCAATAAAGGGGGAAACAAAGAAATAAAAGGCTTACAGAATAGAAAGGAAGAAATTAAGCTGTCCTCATTTAAAAACAAAACAAAAAAACGCTTCTGGAACAAATATGTGAGTTCAGCAAAGTCAGATTATAAGATCAACACACAAAAAAGTCAATTGTTTCTTTCTACCACTAACAGTAAACAATTGGAAAGCAAAACTCAAAATGCCATATCATTTAAAAATCAGTTCAGAAAAGAATGAATTACTTCCATTATTGTATAAATCTAACAAAACATATATAGGGTCTATATGCTGAAAATGTATATAAAACACTGATAAATCAAAAATTACCTATCAAAATCCCAATATCCTTTTTTTGTAGATATAAACAAACTAATTCCAAAATTTATATGAAATGGCAAAAGAAGTAGAATAGCTAAAACGGTATTAAAGAAGAATTATAAAATTGCAGGAATCACAATACCCAATTTAAGACTTACCAGAGAACTATAGTAATGAAGACAGTTTACTATTGGAGTGGGACAAACACAAATATCAACGCAACAGAAGAGTCCAGAGATAAATGTTTTTTAAAAAATTCACTCAACTGGCTTTTTTGACAATGGTGTAAAAGCAGTTCAAATGGAGGAGAAACAGTCTTTTCAATAAATGGTGTAGAAACAGTTGGACAAAGGAAGAAAACTTATCCTAAATTTCACATCTTATACAAAAATCAACTCAAAATGGATAACTGACCTGAATGCAAACCTATAAAACTTTTAGATGAAAATATAGAAGGTCTTCAGGACTTAGGGTTAGGCTAGGGTTTTTACACATGACACCAAAAGCACAATCCTTTTTTAAAAAGTTATTAAACTTTTTTTAAAGGTTTTATTTATTTTTAGACAGGCGGGAAGGGAGGGAGAAAGAGAGAGAGAAAAACATCAATGAGTGGTTGCCTCTCACATGCCCCCTACTGGGCACCCAGCCCACACAATCCAGGCATGTGCCCCGGCCGGGAATTGAACCAGTAACCCCTTGGTTCACAGGCTGGCACTCAATCCACTGAGTCACACCAGCCAGGGTATAAAAAGTTATTACATTAAACTCAATCAAAAATAGAAACTTTTGCTCTGAAAAAGACCCTATAAGAACAGGAAAAGTCACACACTGGGAGGAAATATTTCCAAAACACATATTCCACAAAAGTACTTATATCTGGAATAGGTAAGGGTATTCTTTAAACTCAATAGTCAAAATCAAAACACAACACCCTTTTTTTAAAAAATAAAGCAATCCAATTATAAAATGGACATGAAGATACATTTCATCAAAGAGGATATACAAATAAGCACATGAAGCAATGTTAAATATCAAGAGCCATCAGAGGAATACAAAGGAAAGCTACTACATACCTATTAAAATGGCTAAAATGTAACCATCCTGATATTACTAAGTGTGGACCAGGTTATGAAACAAGTAGGTCTTTTACATATTGCTGGTGGGAATGTAAAATGGTACAGACACCATGGAAATCAGTTTAGCAATTTCTAATAAAGTTAAACATACATTTATCATACAACCCAGGATTTACAACACTGGGCTAAGTATCCCAGAGAAGAGAAAGCTTGTGTCCAGACAAACATCTGTACAAAAAATGTTCATAGTAAGTTTATTCATAATAGTCAAAAACTGGAAACCACCAAAATAGAGTATAACAGGTGAAAGGTTGAACAAACCATTGTGGTATATCCATATTGTGAAATACAACTCAGAAATAAAAAAAGAATGAACTATTGCTACACACAGTTTGGATGGATTTCAAGCATATGTATGCTGAGTGGGGAACAAAAAATAATTTCAAAGGTACATCCTGTATTATGATTGATTCTATGTTGACATGGCAATGTTCTGTTAATGAAGAACAGATCAGTAATTGCCAAGGGTTAAGGCTGGGGTTATGGTCTAATTGTAAAGGAGTGGTACCTGGAGATTTCCTTGTGATTATGGAACAGTTCCAAATCCTGATTGTAGTAGTTGTTACACGAATCTCTACATGTGGTCTCACACACACACACACACAAAAGGAATGCATGTAAAGGTGGTAAAATCCAAATTAAGTTTGTAGTTTAGTTAATAGTATTATTTCCTGATTAACTTACTATGGTTAAGTAAGATGTTATCACTAAGGAACTGGGAAGGGCATATGGAAATTCTCTGTACTATTTTTGTATCTTCTTGTCTTAAATTATGTCAAAATAAAAAAAAATAATTCAAAAGTAAAAAAGGGCTCACTACAAAGCACTTCTCCTACCCCAACTACTAGTTATTCGGGTTTCCTCTTTGGAGGCAACCAATGTTACTAGATTTGTATATAAGCTTCTAGAGATATTTTATACATACACCACTTTTGTATATCAATTTCTCTCCTACCTTATACAAAATGTAGCATAGTATACACATTCTTCTGCACCTTACTTTTTTTCACCAATGTATCTTAAGAGATTTTTTAATAACAGACCATAAAGAGCTTCCATTTTTAGGGCTGCATGCCTATCTCATAATTTGCTAAATAGCCCCTTATTAATGGATATTTATTTAGGTCATTTCTAATTTTTTGCTATTTCAAAAATGTAAGACTGAATTACATACACAATTTCATATATATTTTTATATATATACACACACACATATATTTGAGAATACTTATAGATAAAATCCCAATAATCGTTGTGTCAAATGGCAGGTGCATGTATAAATTTGTAATTGCCACTCACGGATGTTTAATACCATGGATAATAGATAAGTATTTCTAGTGTTGGTTTCCCTACAGTGATAATACATTGATAGTCACTCATGCGATGTATTATCAAACATTTTTATCTTTGCTAATAGGTGAAAATGGTATCTCAGTGTAGTTCTAATTTACCATGAGGTTAAGTGTCTTAAGTTTTATGGTATGATGGTTTGAATATTTATGTCCCTATTCCCCTAAATTCATATTCTAACCTCCAAGGTGATGGTATTAGATGGGCCTTTGCGAGATGATTAGATCACGAGGGCAGAGCCCTCATGATTGGTTTAGTGCCTTATAAAAGGGATCTCAAGAGGACTGAGCAAGAAAGCTCCATCTATGAACCAGGCAGTGGGCTCTCACCAGACACAGAATGGGCTTCCCAGTCTTCAGAGCTATAAAAAATACATTTCTGTAGCTATTAAGCCAATGGGTCTGTGGTATTTTGTTACAGCATTCCAATGGACTAAGACAAAAGGCTATTTATATTTACATTTCATGTCTTATGTTTTACCTGAACTATCTACCTATCTGTACTATCCTTTAAGACCCAGTTCAAATACCACCTACTTTATGACTTTAGGTAGGTAAATGAGATATTATTAGAGAAATATATAAACTGTAATACATAGATAAGGATACATAAGGTATTGTGAAACTGAGCCTTAGGGATTTTAACTGTTCCTGCTCTCTGCTCAGTGATGACCCCTATCTCCCTCTCATCTCCCCTATATCTGGCATATTAGTCTCTCAGTTATCAGTATTGCCAGAACAATCAAGAGCTTTAACAATCACATCACCACAACTGAGAGAAACTAATTCAGTTTGTATTAACAAATAGGATGCTACCAATTCCTTTTCTACCTTGAATGTGTGATGATTACAGTATTTGAGATTTTAAAGGAATGGGGAGAAATTTCATTTATTTCAAAAGTCATTTATTCAGGTTCTATCGGTAAACAAGAACCCTACCATACCAATATCTTCCAGTAATCATCACTTATTTTCTGGATTGCTAAGGATTCATTGAGCTTAGTCTTGCTTGTCTCTGTGCTACTTTTTACACAAATGCTAAGATTTATTTCTTAAACACAAGTCTGATTATGTTGCTCTTTCTATAATTTCCTACTGTCCTCAAAATAAAGTCAATCACAGGAGGTACACTTGGACTTTCAAGGACTTGTCATGGCCTAAAAAGTCTCCTGTCTCATTCCTTGCCACTCTCTGCATCTCCAGCCCCTCATCCACACTATTTTTCAAGAAACACTTTGCAGTTTCCCAGAAACCTCCTCACAGATATGCAAGCTGGTGCCTTTGGCCACTCCCAGCTGCTTCTAGAACTGGCCAACTCCTTCAAGACAGTTCCCTAAATATCTGTTTAAGAGGACTCCCAAATATGTATTAGGAGTTCCTCCTATGTTCACTCTCATTATTTGGAAATATTTATATTGTATTTTTTCTAAATTTCTTATTATAAAAAACATGTTTATTGAAAGAAACTGCAAAAAGTATATAAAGAATGACAAAATGATAGATCACCAACTCCACCACAGGTAATTACTGCTAAAGTTTTTATGTATCTCTAGCCCCTCTATATCTCCATCTATATATCTCTAAATTCATAATACACACTGATTTGTAACACTTTCTTAACACTATAATCATTTTTCTATGTGGATACACATTGATTTAAATCATCCCTTTTATTGGCTACACTATTTTTCACTATGTGAGAATCCCAACCTAACTCTACTGGGGGGCCTGTAAGTTTTTCTTTGTTAGATAAATTTCAGTTGCATCCTAACATTTTCATTTTAAAATTTCCAGTGTCTGACATATAGTATTTATTAAATAAGTTTCATGTAAAGCATGAGTGTAACTTCTAGTTAATATTGGGAGCAAATAATCAAACTGTCTTCTACAAGCATCAGGTTCAGTGCGTTATTTTCTTAATCTTTGCCAATACATTTTGTTGAATTAACCTATTAATCAAAACGTAGAATAGTTACCTTATTAAACTCTTTCTGAAAAGAGGCAAGTACAAACAAGACACAAAAACAACGTAATTAATAACGATGAGACAACAGCTGGTGTCCCTTCCCGCTGTGGCAGAGGAAGAAAGCATACGACCTTGGAACTCCGGCGGGCACAGCGTAGTCGCCGGCTACTAAGGAAGGAATTCAACCAAATTGACGCAAGAGTCGCTGGATCTACGGTGGAGGCCTGCGGTCTGCGCTCTTCTCCGCCAGCACGTCCTCAGATATTTTTTTCCAGCCTCTGGGAAGGGGAAGGCGAGAGCCCAGACCACCCATTCAAGAACAGCGAGAACCGGACCAAAAGCAAGGGTCTTGTCCCGGCCCCGCACGGAGCCCAGCGACAGCTCTCCACCTCTCGTGCGCCTGCGCACAATAGCTGGTCCGCTTGGTGGGCTGCGTGCGGGGAACTTCACGCATACTTACCCGCCGACGTGGTTAAGCGAGGGCAGTCAGCGTGTGTACCCCGGCACCCCGACTTAAACGCTAAAAAACGACTCCCAGAGGAGCTCAGCTTGCGGGCTCTCCACATCGCGACAGAAAGGACCCACCTCTTTTCCGGTCCCTCCTGTAACAAATTCCCCAACAGAAAGGTTCCGAGATCCACTCGCGAAGTCAGGAGTCAATCTAATCACGGTTGCGTTATTGGTGGGTGTTTTTTATATATATATATATAATTCTTCACCCTCAACATGTCAAATTGTATATGCATTTAAAGTATTTACTATTTCTATTATAAACGAACTTGAAGATCCTTCTATTCCTGTATGACCTCCTCAAACCTCAGGGTCCAAGTAGCCATCATCGATCATGCTACTGCTCCGTGCTATGTGACCTAGTTTTTCTTTTATACCCTTGTAACTCTATTTCACATGTAACGTGTTTCCTAGGGCATTTATACTCCTGTAAGGTACTCTTAGAATCATAAAAGTATGTAAGCACTTCTCTAAAGGTAGAAATGTATCCACTTTCAAGGTACTCATATGTCAGAGGGCCAGAAGTCTAAAATGAGTATTTTCCACCAATCGAACTGAAAATATCCTGAACGGTATATACGTTATACAGCAAGAGACTGTTATCTACTCAGGTTAGGCAAACTTCATTTAGAGCAAGAGCGGTGATTTGTAACATTTTACTTCTAAATGCATAAAAGCCTTTCCTTGGGCAAGAATAAATTTCCAACATTAAAGGTAAAAAATTATTGTACATTTTCAACAGGAAGAGTGACATTGGTGTTCTTTGAATTAGTGCAATTTACATAGTTCAGTAATGGTCTTTCACTTATGGCTCCTTAGTAAAATAGTGACCTCCTAAGAGTGGTTGGGGACTTCAGTCATCTCTTCTGAGCTCCTCTCTCAAGATGGCAGAAAGCTCTCCACAAAAGATCGTTTAGCATGTGTAATAAATATTTGTTGGAGTGACAGATCCAAGAAAATAAAAAAAACAAAGTCCAAGTATAATCAAATAACGTTCTAAGAGCTTTATTTAAATGTACTTTTTTTGAAGTACCATCTCAATGGGCTTCAGAGCTTTCTCACATTTTCAGTTCAACAACAAAGACAATCAGTAATTTGTCTCTACCAACAGAAAAAAGCTTCTTGAATACCCACTAGTGTGACTCAGGTAAAACGAGTTCATACTACTTTTCTCTACAAATATCGAAAGGTTTTTCCAATGACATTTAAACCTGAGTTGTGTTGAAAGGACTAGCAGTTGTTATGTGGTATATAGAGTCATTGTTGGAGTTATTTCCCACACCATCACTTTGGTCTCACCCATAAATGTATTATAAACTAGTCTACAATTCGTTTCACTATAAAACTAAAAAATCTAATATTTTGAAATTCAATGTTATATAAACTCTTTTCATTCAAGTTGAGGGTAATGTGCTCCCTTCCAGCTAACAGTTTTATTCCTTTAAAATCTTACACTACTATATCCACTCAGTTTCAACTGGTAAATTTTCACACTTAAAAAATTTCACAAAACTTGTGAAACTAGTTTTAGGATAATTTTATCTTAACTTACCATAATCAAAATGTGGCAGGTTTAACCTATATGTGTTTACAGAACTCTGTATCTGATAAACCTTTATGGTATAAATTTCACTCATCACATGAGTTACTTAATGACTAATAAAAAGCCCATTTTCTCATTTAGGTTTAGACTTTACAACCAAATTCTACTTTATACTGAAGAACTTAAGGGCTTTAAGTGTTCAAAATCTTGGAAATAATCTAATTCTATCCTCATACAGTTGAAGAAATTAAAGCCCGTAATAATTAATGATTTGCCCAAAATACATCAAATAGCAGAGCCAGCACAATCCAAAATATCACTATTTCCATTAAACCATGCTTAGTACCACTTTAGAATCTCCGTTAAATTAAAATAGATTTATATATATATATATAATATTTATGTGACTAAATATACATGTATGGGTTTCTCATACATATATGAAAAACACACAGTTTAAGTGAAAAGATTTCCGTAAGGTAGTAATATAGGGACTTTGGAACTTATTTCCTATATAAATATTCCCACAAAAAATTTAAAAATCTCACCTAAAATTATTTATACACCATGTGCTTCTTTGAAGAAACAGAGTAATTCAAATACTAAAAAATCAACTATGTTTGGGAAATTCACCTATTGTGTATATACCATTAGAAACAGATGCTAAAAAAGACATTTTTATAATGGCAGAAAACATACACTGAGATTCCACACCAATCTTTATTTATATTTTGGGGCCTGAAACAAGTCTTATAATTACCTCTTCCAAATTACATTTTATTCTCTTAATGGTGTGGTTTACCCCCATTCCACAAAAACAAGTATGATTAATACACTAGAAATATTTTTTTAAAGAACCTCTTAGACAGTTTTTATTAACGAATCCAGACCAATGATTGTCTCAAAAATTGAATCTATTAATATTCTGGTGGTGTCATTTTAGAAGATTCATAATCAAATTATACATTTAATTAACTTATGTGTAAGTTTTAGCATTCACATCCCAAATCATGGAAGCCCTATTTTATAAAATCTTACCACTCAAGGTAAACATACTTCATTACATGTCAATGAAATAATGAATTCTCTGAATTATCCATAAAAATCTGAAAAACTCAAATATTTTATTATAACACTAATGTGTCTACTAATAATCACACACATCATGACTGTGTTTTTAAAAATATCTACAGATTTAAATGGTAAGAAGCTTGTGTAGTATGGCAGAGTAAATTAAATTGTCAAATACTACTTTTGGCTCTAGTTCATATCTTGCCCAAAAATGTGCATATCATAGCCAGCAGAACTTTTCTGTAGAATTTTATTTTGAAAATATTATTTCACTTGAAGATTGATCTAAAAAACATTTTAAGATATGAAAATGTTATACAACTTCTCTATTACAAATTAATTGGATAATTCTACAATTCGGTATACCGTGTTAACTCACCTACATAAAAAATATTGCACACTTTATTTTGTCTCCAGATGTGACTGATGTCTAAACTATATAGAATTCTAAACTATTTAAAAGTTATTCTGTGAAATGTCAACTTTATAAATATCAGAACTGAATGCACTGTAAAAACAACCATTTTGGTAAACATGCATTTATTCACAGTTGATTTATTTCCTCTAGATAAATGCATAAACTGTTCAAAATTATTCAAGAACTTATGTAGAGGTACAAGAGCACGCTATACAAATCTATTTTTCTACCTTTGTTTTGAGGAACACTGATCTTGGCAAAAATCTGGCTTATTTGAAATGAATTATTGCTGGTAAAAAGGCATACTTTAAAACATTTCTGTGACCTGCACCTGCTCTTTTCTCTTCAAAATGTAAAAGCATTTGTTTTCAGAGATTTATCTGACTAGTGTGGCATAAGTGAATAATCACATAAAAACAAACCCTGAAAGCAGTTGAGCATTAAAATGCCTGTGGAGCCTTCATTTTATTCATAAGTTATGACTGCCTTAAATTGCTAAACCACTCACTGAGCCTAATTTTAAGAAACTGACAAAACCAAACCATTTCAGTGTTAAGGAAGCTGACACAAGCTGCATAAACAGCATTCCTCCACTGAGCTGAGGTCATATTATACTTTAAAAATATAAATAAATATATTGAACTGTGAATCTTATTTCTATAATAAACCCAAAGTGTTTAAAATATGCTTCTAAAACAGAAGTGGGTAACTGCAGAATATAGTTCCAGACTTGACTATTAGTGTCAAACACAATCATTCCTTATAAGTAACTCCGATTGGTACACTGGCTTGATTGAATCCAGCAATTTCATTTTACAGGAGTGAACCATACTTTACACACACAGAGAACATATTTGAAAATCCCCAAAATAGCAAAAGTTTAGAAAGCTGTCGAATGATTCCAAATAAAAAGTAAAGGTCTGTTTCTGGCCCTCTTCCACACCCTTAAAGTTGGAATTTGACAAAAATCCACGGGTACAATTTACAAGCTTTGACAAACTATTGAGATAAAACCATTTTCTTTGGGGCAAATGGGAGGAAGTACCTTTAAAACTTGTTATACAAAGTTCCAGCTGCCTTTTTATAAAAGTACGTTCCTTAGAATAAAATCATAAAATTAAGGTGCAAGAGGTTAACAAAAATGAACTAAAAAGCTTTATTGACATCACAGTACATTCGAGAATAATTTTAAGAACATTACAGCTGAAAGAGAATGGCATGTTTATAGTCTTATTGTGCACTATTTTTTGAAAAAAAAAAAAAAAAAAGTAGTACAAAGAAATCCTATTAACTTGAAGCAGCATTTGGAAAAAAGTATACCTATATACAGATAAAAAGAAAATTCTGGTTTCACCTACACAGCCACAATGTGCCTCTATAATGAGACAAGCCCTTAAAACTCATGGAATTTTTTAAACATCATGGCATTCTTGCCACATCATTCCTCAGCGTTTACGACGGGGAGGGGTTGTTGATCTGGAAAAAAAAAAGGGAAAAGACAAAATTTAAAAATAAAAATGTATTTTAAACTAAAGAATGCAATTTTTAAATAAATAATATTATATAGGATTTCTAAAATTACTTAAGACTATGATCATTTATCAAGTACCAAACTGAGTTTATTAAAGAGGGAGAGAAAGGACACTTTCAACTTTGAATAAATTCAGTCAAATTTTTTAAAAATCAGACAAAATACTTTAAAAAGTATACTACCTTGATCGGGACTTAGACTTGTGTTTGCGGCTTGCCTTCTTACCAGACCTTTGAGATTTCTCCATGGATCGCGATCGACTATGTTTAGGCTTCTTAGCCTTCTTTTCTTTGCTACTTCCTGGAGATTCAGAACTGCTCCTTCCACTAGAATCAGAGCCTGAATGTTTTTTACTATCTTTGGTAGTACTTTTCTTACTATCTTGTCTAGAATCATGTCTGATGATTTTAACAGAGATAGAACCACTCCTAGAAAATGTTCTTTCACTTTCTCGTTTCCTTTTTAACCTATCATCCTGACCACTGAACTTAAAATCTTTTTCTTCCCTTTTTTGTTTCTCTTTCCTTTTATCCTGTTCACGCTCTCTTTCTTTGTCTTTCTTTTTCCTATCTTTATCTATACTTCGACTCCTCTCTTTTTTCCTCTCTTGTTCTTTAGCCTCACCTTTATGTTTATGACTGCTCCCACTAAGGTTTCCACGTTGTTCATCAATTTTACGCCTATCTCGACTCCTACTGCGACTGGACCGATTGGTTCGCCTATCCCTTGAGCGACTTCTACTTCTACGTCTCTCTCGGGAAGGACTCCGATTTCTCCGTCTTTCTCTTTCAATGCTATTTCTATTAGATCTCCTCCTATCTCTAATTTTTATTCTAGCCCTATTGCTGTCTATTTTAATTCTGCGAGAGTAACTTCTACTCCTACTACGCCTACCTTTAACTGTTGGAGATCTACTCCTGCTATGTCTCTTTTTCCTTTTAGGAGAAGAAGATCGAGAAGATGTGCGACTACTACCTGAGCTAGAGCTGTATGAAGAGCTAGAGACAGTACTACTAGTACTACTAGTTCTGCTATTGCTACTGGAACTACCACTACTAGAGCTTCCTGATCTACTTCTTCCTTGTTTCTCTTTTTCTTTATGATCTTTTTTTGGTTCTAAAACTGACGTAGTTTCATTTGGAGTTCTTTTCTTTTCATTAACCATATCACCATCTGTTTCTCTTGCTTCTAGTAATGATAAACTATTTTGCTCTTTATGGATAAATTCATTCATCTCTTTTGTAACCCTTTCAGTTTGTTGCTTTTCTTCTGAAATAGAAAAAGACAAAAATAATAAGAAAAATCAAATGTACAATAAGAAACACCCATACTACCAAACCATAACAATAAAGCAAGTAAACAATGCCAAATTTTCTAGTAGCTATATTAAAAATGTAAGAACAGGTAAAATTAATTTTATGAACCCAATATAAAAAAACTGTCATTTCAACATGTCATCAATTAAAAAGAATACTGAAATATCTTTTTTCACAGAAAGTCTTTGAAACTTTGTGTATATGTGAAACCTATAGCACATTTCAATTTGCGTTAGCTACATTTCAAAAGCTCAACAACTACATGCAGTTAGCTAACCTCCTGGACAGTACAGCCATAGAGTATCACGGTGTAGAGAGAGGTACATGAGAATCAAGTAAGGAAAAAATTTCCTTTTTGTCCAGTAAGGCAACTTAAAGGTAGTAAGTAATTAACAGAGATTTTTTGGGGGGGTTGCAAACTCTTAATAATTACCTTTCAAACTGTCCAAATAAGAATTTTCAAAAAAATTCTAAGTAAATATTCTCTTTCATTATTCCTAGTATCTTTATGTAAACTGTTAAGAACGGTACTCATTACACAGTATTTTACATATCTTTAGTTATCCTAGCTACAAATTACTTTTCAATAGTTTTACAAATATATTTCCCCTATTTCGTCTTTTCATTTTAGGAACTTAAACAAGAAATAAAAATACACTGAAATACTTAACTTATAGCCCCTGAAATTAATATCTCCCAAGTTTCCCTTACCTACACTATATATTTTAAATACAATTAATTTTGATTTTACATGTGGTAAAAACTGAAGTGAGCAAAAACCTTAGTTTCAGTTACATCTCATTTATAATCTCGCCTCGAATCCATCTTTTCATATTTTTGGTTGGTTTAAAAATGAAAATACAAACAAACAAAGCTGGACAAAAATTAAGTGAATCTAAAAGATATACCTTCCATCTGTTTATCATGTAATAGCTGCTGTTCTTTCTCTTTTCTCCAAAAAGCTTCCTGTTTTTGCCGGATTCGGTGCCGTAATTCCTCATCATCAGTGTCAGATGACTCAGAGCCTCTGTCACTCCTTTCATCTTCACTGTCTCCTGATCCATATCCACCCAGTCCACCTGTGTGCATAAAGCCCAGTCTATCATATGGAAAAATCATTCTGTGCACTAAAAATTTTTTAAGGTTCGAGAAGAAAGCTCATTTCTTTTTTTCATTGCATTTTGTTGGAAGACTATGTTTATTCGGGGTGGGGAGAAGTATACATTCCAATGCTTAAGGAGTTCATAGACCCCTTCGTGAAAATTGATACTTACTATCTTATTCTTTCTGGAATATTTCATATATTTGTCACCATAAAGGAATCGTGATAATGGTTTTGTTTTCATGTCCATGCTAACCAATAAAACCATTTAATAGGACAGTAACAAAGCTTCACTAAAGCACAATCAATTCAACTACCTTGAAATTTATGATGATTCTGAAAACAGTTTTACAATTTACTTGTTCATTGTTCAAAGCTTAGAAATCTCAGGTAGTATGCTAATTTTCTCCCTAAAAAAAATCAGAATACCATAACCCTGACCGTACAGAAATGATATAATGCTAAAACTACTCCCCACCCCGAAATGATCTAAATAGTAGTAACAAAATCACATGGGTATTTGGTTCTGGTTCTAGCCATTTCTATTGATCCTCACAAAGATTAATTTGAAATGAAGATATGGAAAAGGCAAATTCAAGTTTTTATATACCTGATAAAATATCATGCAAATAACAAATTATGAACACATCATTACTATTCTAATATAAGATAAACCCTTTCCTCTATGGTAAACCTGATTTGCTGCAACACAATCTAAATAAAGGTCCTTAAGCATTAGTAGATAGGTTTTTCTCTAAGGCATGTATGCAATTTTGAAAGTGAACTTAAAATACTATCATGGTTAAATTACAACTTGCCTTAATAAACTATGAATGTCACCAAATTTATAATCATCTCACTGTGACTGCTACAGTCAAAGAAAAAAAAAAAGAGGCAAATGTTTTAGACTGATATAACCCTAAGACCTAGGTTTTATAAACTGAGTAGGAACAGTATAGTTTCAAAACAGAACACGTAGAGAGACAAGGTAAGTATGATTTTTCCCTCTAAGGCCCTCTCACAAATAAGGAGAACACTTACCGAGTCCAGTGAGGGAAGCCAGTGCACTGGACTGTGCCAGCTGTTTTGCAGGAGCTTTGTATCACATCAACAACAGGAACAACATGTTAACACAAATAGCCACGATTTCATAGTCATGAGAGTCTATGGTATTGTTAAATCTACTACTATTGCTGCTTCTTGGGGAGAGAAGAAACATTAAAAAGATAACATTCATTTTAAACCAGTAGCATGTCTGGCCTTGAAAGTATAAATCTGATGTGAGTTGAAATTGGTTTATAATGAAGAAAAATGTTGACAGCATATTGTTATTTTTATTTTTGAGGTATGGTCCATAATTTAAATTTTGCTTTCAGTATATTTTTTTTAAGTGTTACTAAAAATATGGGGGTTGGGTGGGAGAATCACTAGCTTCTGAAGGAATTATAAGTGGTAAACTGTAAAAACTCTGAAGGTTCATAATTTAATTCATTAGTAAAACTAAATTGCATTAGAAGTCATACACCAATGCCATGGTATCTATAAAAAAAATCAGGTGAAATAAATTGAACATCAAGAATTTTCCACAATACATTTTATAGAACAACAGTATTATTAGTAATTTGTGCTCAGGTAGATTGGATAAAACAAAAATACTTGCACAGTTATAATATGGTGTTTATAAATCTAAACTTTCCCAAAGAGTAAAACATGCAAGAAGAGAATATTCAAGTATCTGCTAGTATTTCAACAATGACAACAATAACAAAAAAAAAAGTCCAAAATAGCCACCAAAAACCAAAACACCCCCAGAAAAACAAAGCCAAGAACACCCACAATATACCTTTAGTTGCTTTCCGGTGGGCATCTTTGGCTACGTAATAAATTTCTTCATCTGTGACATCCAGTAGAATTTCAGTCAGAAGCATTTTTGTCAGTAACATCTAAGGAATATACATTGTCTAATTTATTATTACAGTTACTAATACAGTTTGACATTTTCAAAAAAAAATTAAAAGGCAAAGCCATTTTAAAAACATTTCTATAGATGAGATGACATCAGCCATTCCAAGGAATAGAATATCTTGAACATTGTTCTAAAATATCAAAACTTTCAAAAAATTTCAAAATCATATGGATTAAAGGAAAAAAATGAATTTGTATCAACACACTGAATTTCTAACTCTAGAAATGAAACATTTAAGTCTCTGTTAATAAAAATTTCCATAGATGTTTTAAGTTGAAAGAAGTGTCCTCTCGCTTAATGTTATTAGTAAGCAGTTCAACACTAGTTTCTTAACTTGCTTAGGAATTTACATTAAATCTCAGCTCAAAGTAAAATCTGAGGAGAAAAAAACAAGGAAAAGGCAATTATTTCATTCTGTCAGATAAAATCCCTTTTTTCTTGATTACTGTGATGCAGAGTAAATTAGACTTAAAATAGAGCTGGATTCTAGCACTGGTTTGGCTACAACAGCTGTTTCAAATGTAGACTACTAGTTATTCCCTTAGCCTCTCTGGGCTCCAGATCACGGCACTCGTCTGCTATGAAAATGACAGTACGCTGAATCCGTATCTTCTAAACACATCCCTAACATAACTTGTCTTTCAATATGAAAAACACAGCACTTTTTATTCCCAATCTCAGAAAAATGACAAAACACATTATAGATATTAAGCCCTTGAGAAGTCTAGCAATGAATAAATATGTTTACCTATGTTCCCACCCAGTGCTTCCTAAACTTATTTTCTATGAAGTCTTTTAATCTTTCCCAGTACTCAAAAAACACACTTTAGAAAATAACAGGTACGTTCTCTTGGGTCTCATATAGTAAAATACTGTTTAATCACAAGACTGTTATTAGGAAATATGCTTAATAACTGCTTAACAAGCTATGATTTCACATTATAAGTGTTACCTGGATTTTGAGACATTATTGCCCAGCAAATCTATAGATTAATACATATTTTATAACTGTTTCATGAGTTCTCAATTTAAATGTTCAAGATACCAAACAACAGTTTTAACAAATTTAAATAAAATAAACCCTGTAATATGATGTTTTATGTCAACTATACCTCAAAAAATTAATTAAAAAAAGAAATTTACATTTTTACCATTTGATACTCTTTCTCTTCTTCAGTCATCTCTGGTTCACTTTGCTCTTCTTGAGGAACTGGAGATGGACTTCTGGTGACTTTACCACTGCTTGCAGCCTCAACATTTTCAGTGTCTTCATCTTCCTCATCACTGTCCTAAAAAAGGTAATATTATGTGTACCCCAAATTCATGTTTATAATGTAAAAATCACTATCTTAACCATTCTATTTTAAAACCCTAAGTTAAAAAGTTTATAAAACAGATACATTAAAATGAAATTTCTCTCTAAATTATGTGTTTGTATGACAGATTTCATTTGGTAATGTAAAGTGTTATGGTAGAGGAAATGTAAGATTATAAAATGGTCTACGAGATTTATTTTAATTATTTTTTAAATTTTTTTCCTCAGTCAGTTTTGAGCTTATTTTATAAATAAGCAGAAACATCATGCCCCCAAATTGACTTAATTAATATCCATTATATATGATGGCTGAAATGAGTGGTTTGCAAAACTTTGGGTAAATGACCCATGATCATATTATTCAGTATTGCTTTTGACAGCTGTAAATGTAAGCTATTTACTGAAACTCATGACTTAAAATGAAAAACCTGTAGAAAAATCTGTAAAAAATCCACTATTTCAAGTAAAGACTTTTTAAAAAGTTTTAAGGTAAACTTAATAGTGGTAGTCTATAGTTTATTTCGTAACACCCAGAACAAAGAACACATCTTTGGCATGGTTCTTTTGTAAAAATTAAAGTAATTTATGGCTCTTATGGAATTTAAGCAAAATCAATGTTCTCTTACATCGAGTTACCTTGTTGTCCTTGAGATTTATTTTTGAAGCAGAAAATGGCCTTGGGAGGAAGACCCATTTCCTAAGTGGGATTCCAGCCAGTGTTGTAACTATCCTACCAGCTAGAAGCACATTATTGCTAAATAAAACAATTTCTAAGCCAGTCATGCCATCTAACTGATGAAGATTTAAATATTTAAAACTTTATATTACTTTCAGTGCTTACGTCAAAAACTATGAAGGCTGCTACATCCTCTGGTGTAAGTATTTATTTACATGTTCAAAAAGGGCAGATTTATTCTCTAGAGCCATTTTAATTTAGTTTTGTTTTAAAAACCACCACTAGGGAGTTAACTGTACCAAAACAAAAGAATACAAATGTTGCCCTGGCCAGGTAGCTTAGCTGGTTCGAGGACTGCCCTGATACACCAAGAATACAGATGTTTGCCAAGGTAAGATCTATCTTGCATCCCACTGAATAATTCCTCTCCAGAATCAAATGTGTTATAAACTCACTGTCCCTTTCTCCTTACTCTACCCTCAATAACACATACATAAAATAAAACCATAATTCTGAATATAGCTGTGGAAAGTAATCTCAGGAACATTAATACTTTTTATAAGCTAAAATATTTCAATAACCTTCTCAAAGAGATAGCAAACGGAGTTTCAGGTCCAGGGATTCTACTTACAAATTTACTTCTCTGAGGTAAACGAGGGCCATCACCTCCTTCAGTATCTTCTGTAGTCTTCTTTTCTTTTTTGGACAACTGTGAACGTTGTTGTTCCATTCTTTCTTTCTCCAACTTCTTTTGCTTTTCACGTTCCATTTTTTCAAGACCTTCCCGAATCCAAGCTGGAAGAGTCCTGCGTTTTACTGCATCTGTTTCATGTGGGAAAAAGAAAACGTGTAAGTCAGTTAAGTAAAAATCAAACGCATAACCTTATTCCAGAATTTCTACAAGCTTGTGAGTAAATTTTTTAGAAAGAGAATGCTGGTGCCATTTGAGAGTTTATCGCAAATACTATCATTGTCCAGCAAAATAGTGGTAACAAAAACAGCCCAGTAAACATCATGCTTTTCTTTAAAATCAATACTTTTAATAGCAGGATGAACATTGCATTAATGTTTACAATATGCCAAAGCACTGTCAAAGCTCATTAAACCATCATCTTAACTTGATCTCTTTTGCAAATGAGAAAACTGAGACCCAAAGAGATTAAGAGATGCACTCAAGGTTACAAAGCCAGTAAGCAGTGATATTACAGAGCCAAACTTACACTACTCCGCTTCCTAAAATGTTAAGACAGAAGAGAGTCAAACACAAGTCCATTTTCACACTGATAATTCATTTAAGCAAGTATTCCATATGGAATGCTTTTTAATTTATTCCATTAAATGATAAAAGAAGCAATAATCTCCCTAAATTATCTACTTTGTGATAAGGAAAAGGTTTAAATGTTCTGGTTCATTAACTGTTATATTTGGATTTCCAGATGTATAGTAGCATAAATATATAATTTATCATTAGAAATTAGTTCTACTATGTTACGTAAGAAATGAAATTTTCACCCTGGCCGGATAGCTCAGTTGGTTAGAGCACTGTCGTGATATGCCAAGGTTGCGGGTTCAATCCCTGGTCAGGGCACACACAAGAATCAATCAACGAATGCATATGTAAGTGGAACAACAAATCGATGTTTCTTTTTTCTCTCTCTCTCCCCAACTTTCCTCTCTAAAAATCAATATTTCTTTTTTAAAAGAAATGAAATTTTCTGCAAAATACTTATGGAAAGTAAAATAATGAAAGGAAAATGAATCTGGCAGCAGCGTATCAGGTGAATTGACAGTGGAAAGAACCCGGAGAGAAAAAGTAGGCGGTTTTACAAGGGGCAAATGCTCAGATATTGGCATAATATAATCAAATTGTCAACAGCGAAAACAATGCTACGGCCACAATAAATTTATATCTCATCACCAAACCTATGTTTAAAGGTAAAGATTTATTTTAAAGAAAATTAAGCTTTAAATATTTTAGACAAATCTCTTCTTTGAAATTTTAAGGTCTGACTTTAAATAACAGGGTTTTAAAGTATCGATTCCTAACATACCAGAGATTATAATAATTTAAGAAAATAAGACATCCTATTTATATGATCAAGAAATCATGTCAATTGTGGCTCACTAAACTTAAATAGCTACCAATTTGTGGAGGTTCCTGCTTCACGGGAAGTGCAATAGGTGAACGCTGCCGATCCCTGAACGACGACGGCCTTTCTCTTCGATTCTGGGGAGGTGCCGGAGGTCCTGGAGGTCCTGGTTGCCAATAAGGAGGATGAAATCCACCTTGCGGTGGACCAAAAGCAGCCCCATGCTGAAAGAGTATTGCAGTTTATTTTTCTTCACATTAATACAATATATACTCTGGGACACACGTGTGTTATGAACTGGGACAGTAGAAATCCATGTGTGCAGCAAATCCAAGAATTCCACGGTTCTAATACCCACCAATATTTCTGTAGCCCCAAGAACCTAGGCTAATTTTTCTTAAGAAAAAGATTTTCTGCCTACATAAATGCAAGAGCCATCTAAAATCCAGCAGATACAATATTTTCAAGAAGCACAGATAATGATATATATGAATTTTTTCATTCTGTATCCATTTATAAACTAATCCTTTCACTACCAAGAAATCGAAATGTCAATTCTTCTGTAACTATATACAGGAAAAAAATTTTATATCAATTTCAACTTTCTAGTTCTTGTGAATTTAGGTTATTTCTATAATCTTGCAAGAAATATCTACTTTAAGCAAAAATAAAAGTTACTGACTCATTATATTAAATTTTTTTTGTAATTTTACCATTTTCAGAGGATCTTCTAAGCCAGCTGCCAACAGAGCTCTTTGCCTTGTTAGCAAGGGGATGTACCAAGCAAATGTGGTACAAGTAGATGCTCCGTGCCACAAAAACTATCATATCTGTATATCAAGTATGAGTACTCAACAAGTATCTGAATATGTATAAGATGATTATTGTCTCAAGGTGACTATTGTTTATAATTTATGTTCATTACCCATATAATTAATGAAATAATGTATGATTTTTTTCAAAAATTTAAATTATGATAGCTTAGTTTTATGAGGTAATAATTACAATCACTGATTTCAAAATGACACCTAGCATTATAATTTAAGGGTAGACCCCGGCAGAATGGTTTGAGAAAATAATGACACTATTCCCCATAGAGTTCTATGTCCCTAGGAATGAATTAGATGCTACAAAGGAAATTATGTACAATTCCATTAACAAACATGTCATGTTAGAATGGAAAAAAAAAACGAGAAAAAGTCATAACTTTACATAGCAGGAGACACTGCATTTAGAAGATCATCTATGTTCTTCATGTCTGAACCATAATTTTGTTGATAATGTATTCAACTACTGTGCATTTTCTAAACTTTATTGAACACTTAAATATACCATTTTGAAATTATAAATTAGAAAACAAAACATCATGTAACTCTTGCACTTACACATCTTCATTTTATCCAAATTTTTCCCTAATGATCCTTTATACCATTTTCCTAAGCAAATCAGAAAGAAAATCTAAATGATTTTAATACTCAAAAAATGGTAATATTTTCTAAGACATAATATGCACTTATCTGCATAAGACTGAAAAGTGAAACACATATCTCAGGTACTCTTGGTGAGACAAACTTCCAAAGAATGGATTATGTGCACATCTACAGTATTAAAGCAACAAAATATCTTTCACCTGATAGTCAAACTGGTTCACTGGGCCCACTGCAAAATTATCGGGTGGTCCACCAAAGTTGTGATTGTTCTGGTTAAAAATATGCCTGTTGTCAGGGGCAAATTCCCCACTGTCCTGACTGTTGCTGTCTTCGGAAGGAGGAACAATGTCCATTGGGCCTGGTGTTGGTGGCATCCATGGCTGATCTGGAGGGGGATGTGGGGGTTGCTGATGCATTCCCCATTCTATTTAGGATTTAGGCATAAAAACATTCAACAGGGAGTTATAACAAAATCAACATAAATTTTTAAACTCTCAAGAAAGTTAGATTTTTCAGTAAATAAATAAATATAAAAATTATGACTTCTTGGTCAAATTCCTTTTGCGTATATTAAAAATAAGCAATGAATTAATCTAAGAAATCATTCAAGTGAGCTAACTCCACTTAATTCATATCCTAAACAAATGGAAACCAAATGCCCAAAATTATTTTTAATAAATGTAACAAAACTCAAAGCAATTTTTAAAAAACTTTTCTATTTCTGTTCAGTAACAACACCATAAAAGTAATGCCTAGGGATTTCAGATAATTTCTTTCTTCCATGAACACATTTATCCTCACAACATCCCTGTGAGGTAGGAAGAAATCAGGTATTCTTTTTGCTAATTTCAGGAGGGGAAATTGAGGCACACAGAAATAAATCACTTGCCACGGTCACAAAGAAAACCAGAAGAGCAAAGCTGGGGAAGTGTAAATGCTAGGGTGAATCATTAATAAACTTGACCATGGGAACTAAAACATTTTCAAACTTGAGGAAATTTAGCACGACTTCAAGAAAACTAGAAATGAACTACCCTCATAGTATCAAATACTAAAATATTTGTTATACTTTTAAAAGTGATGTTAGAGAATTACTTTCTGAGTTTTCCATTCTTACATTGAGAGACAAAAATAAGTATTAATAGGGAAAGGTAGATATGACTTCACCAATCAGCACACTTAAATGTAAGATTCCTCTAAATAAATTGAAGTGACTATTAAAAATAGCACAAGTCATGGAAAACTGAACTAGCATCAAGGAATCTAAATCATACTGTGAAGTAAAAAAGCAAGCAAGCAAGCAAACAAAACAGATAAAAACTTATGTAAGATCTTCACTATGTGAAAAAAGGGAAGTAAATATGGGTGGATGGTATGGGCAGAGTATACTTGACAAACTAATTTGTCACATAGTGACACAATTTTTCTTTAGAGACTAGACATGTTTTGCTCTGCCAGTCCTGCTTCTGAAAAGGCCAGAGGTTGCAACAGAGAGACCATAGAATGCTCTCTTCCCTAGGTGCCAAGTGAGGTTTCCAGTGTTCCCAGCCCCTGTCAGCCTAGGAATGAAGAACCAAGAAAAGAATCAACTGAGTGCCACAATGCTAGCAGACTGAGTACAGAATAATTTTAACCACAAAATTTCAAGGTCAAATCTAATTAAAACTGCCTATTCTTTAAGCATTAATTTCAAGAAGTCACAAGACTAAGCAAATTAAACAATTTAATTTTAATCTTTTTTATTTTAAAAAGTCCTAAAATTTGGAAAACAAACAACAAACCTGGTTGCCACATCCTGTTAAAGTTTGAATCCCCTTGAAAATTCCCATGATTGTTTGGACCAGACTCCATTGCAGACATATCTTGTCCATTTGGCATCATTCCTGGTGGTTGTTCTACCATGCTTTGCTGCCCTGAAGCTTCTCTTTGGGCAATCCAAGCTTGAGCCAATGCAGCCCAGTCAATCTGGCCTAACATAATTTAACACAGCAGAATTTAGCATTTGGAATGCAGGAACTAAAAGAACAGTGCCTCTAAATAAAACAATTATCTCAGTAAGTCCTTAAATATTACTGAATGTTATGACCAAAAGGATGCTCAGAAAAGAACCTATATTCAGGGTACGAGGTAAAATAAACTATTTGAGATTTTCCAAAAGGGACTTCACGAAAAAACACTCTTAACCAATTAATTTCTATTAACTCATAAAAAATGTATCCTCTGCTCCTTAGTTTATTGAGGTTTTAAAAACTCTTCCGTTTTTTTTTTTTAAACAAATTCTTCCTCAAATAGGTCCTCTTCAGGCCTACACTGGATCCTACAGTTCTTGGATGAGTATAGCCACCTATCCCTGTTCCTCCTCACAGTCACCCTTCTTTAGATAAGGCTCCCTTCTCTAGTCAAAAATACATTTCTAAGAACTTATTAGTCATTCTTTACTCAAAATTCATTGTCCCCACTAATTTATAATTCCTCCTTTCCTTCACAAATATCTATACTTAACATTTTAAGATCTAATATTCTTAATAAGGGAAATAAAGTAAAATAAGATAGTTTTTCACATCTCAGTTTAGTAAAGATTAAAAAGATACTCTCATACATTTTGATGGAAACATAAATTGGCATAAGCCCCATGGAGTTAAACTTGGCAATGTCTATCTAAAACTTTCCAAATATACAACTGTGATCTAACAAATCTAGTTCTTAAATTTCTTCCTAAGACAATAATTGGACACATGGATAATGATATGCATACAAAATTATGGTAATTATTTTTAAAAGTCAAAACTATAATCAATCGATTATCCAAAAGTGGTTAATAGCAGTATGGTGCTATAATAGAATACTATGTAGTTATTTAAAAAATAGGTTCAGATTAAGCTAATAAAGATAGGGCAGTAGAAGGGGTCTTATCAATGAAACCAAATTAACCATGAGTTAAAGCTAAGTAATAAATGGGGGCTCCCTATACTCTCCTACATCTTCCTATGCTTGAAATGTTGCATAATAAAGAGAAATATTTTAGCATACCATTAGCTGGCTATTATCTACACTGAATTATAAGATTCAGAATTAATAGAAGTATGTTTTATTTAAATTACACATTTAAGAAAGACTTTCTGATCAATGTGTCATAGAAATATACACTTGAAACCTATATGACCCTATTAACCAATGTCATCTCAATAAATTTAAAAAGAGAAAAAAAGACTCTCCACTTTCCTTAGAAAAACAGAACTAATAAGTTTTAAAGATTAAATACTGACTACAAAATGATCCAATAAACCAATTCCAATTCCATTTCCCTTAATCCCACTGAGTATTTCCCACTTATCTCCATAAATTTTTCCTCGCCCGCCCTCCCAATTCCATTTGTGTCCTTACTTGGATCCTGCTGGTGCTGGAATGACTGCATCCACTGCTGCTGGTTCAAGGGCCATTGCTGCCAAGGCTGTCCTCCTTGATCCCACATCCTGACTTTAAAAATATTTTGGACTTTCTATCTTCAACAAAATGAATACAAGTTAAAAATGAGAATGAAAGTTCTTTAATTTTAAAAGCTCACATAGAAATTATTACATGATGGTACATTTATGGGATCAGAGTTCTAAAATTCTGGTCCATAGGTTGCCAGAGGCAACTGGAATTTTTAGGTTGGCAAGCAAGAGCAGAAAATTTCATGTTAATACTGATGTCAGAGTGTGGTGGTAAGCATCAAATCAATTTAGCTCAAAAAGGGAAAAAATCTAATTTCTCCCAATATAAATTTTTGGAAATATAATTATTTTGAAAAGAAGAAAAAAATGTGATTTAATCTCCCCCAACCAATACTCCCTGAAGAGGGTAACCAAATAGCTCTAGTTAATGAAGGAAAACTATTCCTTATAAATAATTACAGCTAATGAATGCTTAAGGTAGAATAGATTTAGAAAGCTGTCATACTGCCAAACCTAATAAAACAATTCAGACAATCTTAGAAGTAATGGGAAATCACAAACTCAAAGGTTGTTGAAATATCACCCTGTAGATTTAATACTCCGTAATGGTGTCTCCTTATGAGATACAATATTATTTCCCCAGAATCACTATAAATATTTTCACCAAAAATGTTTAACTGAATACAACTGAGCTTTTCAATTCACTTCTAGTGTGAAGGAACTATAAGGGGACAAAGGAATGAGGTAAACAGTATCAAAAGAAACAATCAGATAAATCCAGAAAGTGGAAGATAGTTTATAAGACCAGGTTTCTTAACCTGTAAAAAGAAACAATCAGATAAATCAGAAGGTGAGATAGTTTACAAGACCAGGTTTCTTTACATGGAAAAGACAGGGGGAGAGAACATATGTTAATAACTACTAAATCTAGATAATGGGTATGGGGGAGGGGTTCATCTCACCAATTTACCTTTCCATAAGCTAGTTTGAAAACTCTCATAATAAAAATTTTAAATACCTACAAGTCCAATATCTTTGTACTTTATCCAACACTGATATACAACCTTGTTCAAGAACCAATGACACATCTGATAAGTGGCATTATGTTTCTTCATTTTTGTACTCCAGGGCTTAGTATAAATTAGGCATTAAATAAATGTTTATTAAATAAATCCTTCTAGACTGACCCTTAGCTCTAAAAGTAAGACAGAAGCCTTAGAACTGCAACATCACAAAAAGTAAAGAAGCCAGATAACAAGGAAGTAAGAGACACCAACTCCAACGAGACAATGGCTACCATAACTCAGGCTCTTAAGAGTTTACAACTCCAGTCTTTGCAGCACTTTCAGAATGTTTTATAATTCTATCAGATGTTGACCTCTCAACTGAAGAACACTGCGAATTAGGGAAGATGCATTCTTTTGTTACCTGGACTTATGAGTCCAGTGCACTTATCTTCTAGTTGCATGAATATAGTCTATTATAATGACATTATTAAAATATGGCAAAACAAGTACCAAATAGCACCACAGTTGAGGTTAACAATTGAACTGGATATCAACTCCAAGCTAAATACACTTTTTTTTCCTTAAAAAAAAAGACTTTATTTATTTATTTTTAGAAAGAGGGGAAAGGAGAGGGAGAGAAACATCAATGTGTGGTTGCCTCTCAAGCACCCCCTTCTGGGGACCTGGCTGGCAACCCAGGCAAGTGCCCTCACTGGGAATGAACCAGCAACCTTTTAGTTCACAGGCCAGCGCTCAATCCACTGATCCACATCAGCCAGGGCTAAATATACTTTTTCTAATCTCTCTTCAGACTTTTGTTCCTCTAACTTTCCCCCACTCCTCTTTTCCAGCGCATATGCCTTAAAAACCCTTTAAAAGGTAAATGACTCATTACAGCCCTTGAAAAGTAATTTCAATTATAACTTTAATTAAATGCTAACAAACCCAGATGTAATATCAACTGCTATTTTGACTGACCTCAGAGATTCACCTTCTGTTTAAAACTTAGATTGATTCAGAATACAGCTTGGAAGCATAGCAGCAAGATTACTTATGCCCTGGAAAAAAAAAAAAGAGAGTGTAAGTTTGCCCTTAGATTATGAAAAACTAGAATAAAAATAAATTCTAGAGATGTAACATGAAAATGTGATCATCTCAAAATTTATTTGGAACATTTTCTTCCATTAACTATAATGAGAAAGTATTTGCCGTTATAAGGCTAAGGGAAATAGGCACATCAGAAATGAGAAGGCAAGACTTTTAAATATTTCTTCTTTCAAAGTATCTTTTATATTTACTTGAAAAAATCATTAACAATACAAAACAGTGTCAAACAATTTAGAGATTATCATATATGCTGAGAAAAAAAGAAACATTTGAAAAGAACATCTCATCTACCTGCTATTAACTCAAATGGTACAAGTAAGTTCATAAAATGCATTAATTTAGATTTCTCTATGAAATTCTAAGTTTAAAAATTAACACCAGTGAGGTAAGAACAGACTTCCTCACATGAGCTCATTTTCTTCCCACTAGATCAGTTGTTTTTTTTTTAAAGATTTTATTTATTTATTTTTAGAGAGGGGGAAGGGAAGGAGAGGGAGAGAAACATCAATGTGTGGTTGCCTCTCCTGCGCCCCCTACTGGGGACCTAGCTCGCAACCTAGACATGTGCCATGACTGGGTTCGAACCAGCAGCCCTTTCGTTCACAGGCCGGCACTCAATTCACTGAGCCACGCCAGCCAGGGCTAGATTAACAACTTTTCAAAAGTTGATAGATGAGTCTATTCATCTGTTTATATTTCAAAAGATACAGGTCAGCTTCCTCCACATAGCAGTCACTAAACACTAAACAAATAAATGGTCTATAGCTCCTTCTTTTGTTTACTTTTAAAGGTTAATGACAGAGACGCTGTTGACCTACTTTTATGAGAACCAAGAACATGGTGTAAGCACAGCTTGGTATTGTCCAAAGTTCTAGTGGCACATTAGAATTCAATACACAGATTTTTCTGTCATAGGTTGTAAACTCACACGATGCAGGCACTGTAGTTAGCACTATACAGTGCCTACTGGAGTTGCAACCACATATGCATTGAGTAAAGCCACTTGAATGGTGAAAATGATGTGTATTCACTCCCTACCATTATTTCCAATACATAGATTCACTTTTCTAGAAATCCCTCTAAACAAAGTTTCTTTTAGTTCTGTTTAACGGTTTTCATGGACAACTTTTTTCAGTTTTCCCTTTTAAGTTTTCTGGTCATTATTTGTCACCTAGACTTTAGAACACAAGCTCTGGTTCATGATGCCTACCTATACCACTCACTAGCTGTGTGAATGTGGGCAAATAAGCTACTCTCTAATCCTTGGTTTTCTCATCTGTAAAATGGAAGACATAGTAAGTATCTACCTCATAGAGTAATTGTGAGGATTAAATGTGAACAGCATGAAAACTGAGCACAGGAAGTTTCAATAAGTGGTGGTTAATATCACCACCAAGACTGTCTTACTATCATTTTTGATGGCTTTCTTCAAGTTTACAACTAGTGGGGGGAACGCTGATCAAGTCAACCCATTTCTACTCAATTCCATTTTCTTCTCTAAAAGCAATCTAAGACTTACCCAGATTTCATTTTATCCTTGGGGAAAAAAAGACATTCTGTCCCTAATCTTCATATTGAAGTTTTTATTATTTAAAAAGAGAAAAAAATTAAAATATTTCCTACACAGAGATTTTTCACTTGTATGTTTTCAAGTGTTTCATCTGTATTACTTGTAGCCATTTTTCTGTTTGTTAAAACTAACCGCTTCTACTTTTACTATGTTTTCCAAAGCTTTTCTCCCCCAAAGGCTTTTATGAAAGCTACTATTTGAATACAGTGTTTGCTATACTTAGACAGAAAAATATGAAAAGAGAGGTGAAACTTGAGAAACAGAGCAGAATAAAAACAGCAAAGGTAACAGAAGTTGAGGAAGTAAGAAGCTGGGAACTATTTAAGAAAACTCTTCAGGTAAATCTGCAGTTGAGAAACTTGATTTGGCCACAGAGGATGACTGCTGAATGAGGATATGGGTAAAGCACCAAATGATTAGTCTTTTGGGAAGAAAATGTAATTCAGAATCACAGTATTTTATCAAAATTGTGACCCACCAATTCTATTTCATGGATTTAAACCACGAATGAAGATACCATGTCATTCAAAAACCTGCAATGTGTTTGTAACAGTGAATATTTTTTAGCAATACTCAACTAAAGGGCAATAGACTAAGAGTAAACCATAGAGTGGATGCCTATTCAGCCATACAAAAGAATGTGGTAGACTTTTCTTTTTTAAATCCTCAACCAAGGATATGTTTTTACTGATTTCAGAGAAAGAGAGGGAGGGAGGGAGGGAGGGAAACATCGATGTGAGAAACATCAATCAGATGCCTCCCCTACACGCCCCAGCCAGGGATGGAACCCACAACCTTTCATGTATGGGATGATGCTCCAACTGAGCAACCTGGCCAGGGCTGGTAGACCTTTTCTTTTTCTTTTTTTTAGATTTTATTTATTTATTTTTAGAGAGCGGGGAACGGAGGGAGAAAGAAAGGGAGAGAAATATCGATGTGCTAGAGATACAGTGATCAGAGCTTCTCCCATGCCTCCAACTGGGGACCTGGCCTGCAACCCAGGCATGTGCCCTGATAGGGTACAAATCGGCAACTTTTCTGTTCGCAGGACAGCACTCAATCCACTGAGCCACACCAGGCAGGGGCAGTAGGCTTTTATATGCTGAAATATATTGATGTACAAGTTGTATTAAGGGGGTGGGGGGGGCGCGAAGGGGGGACCTTATGTGATAGAGCGCGAGTAATGACACCACTTGAGGTTTTTCTTTTTAAGAATGCAATTTCATACAGAAAATTCCTAAATTACATAGAACTCTTCAAACTGCTACGCTCGCCCTGACTGGTGTGGCTCAAAGAAATGGGTTTGTCCAGCAAATTGAAAAGTTGCCAGTTCAATTCCTGGTCAGGGCACACGCCTGGGTTGCAGGCCAGGTCCTGTGCTGGGAATGTGTGAGAGGCAACCGATGTTTCTCTTGCACGTTAATGTTTCTCTCCTTCTCTTTCACCCTCCCTTCTCCTCTCTTTAAAAATACATAAAAACAAAATTAAGAAACACTGCTAAGCTCTGGAGAGTGAAAACAGAGGTTGGGGAATTCTGATATTTTATTTTATATTTTTCTGTATTCTTTGAATTATTTTTATCATGAGTGTATTTTTAGAAATAAATCTACGGGTTTTTCTTAAATTTTTCTTTATTGATTAATTTTAGAGAGGAAGGAAGAGACAGAGAGAGGGAGAGCGTGCGCGTGTGCCTGTGTGCATGCCAGCAGGGCCCTGCTAAAAACTTTATTACAGGTTTCTAGCCTGAAGAACTGTGAAAGAATAAACTTCCGTTGTTTCAGACCACTCAGTTTGTGGTAATTTGTTACAGAATCCCTAAGAAACTAATACAACCAGAAATGACCATCATTCACCTTACCCATCTCTTAGATGACTCTATATTAGAACACTGCTTTGAGATTCTTAAAAATACTTGTTTAGATGACAATCACAGGCTGTGCAACAAGATAAATGAAAATGAAAATGCACCCTGACCAGTGTGGCTCAACTGGATGCACATCCTACTGCAAAGCGAAAGGTCGCCAGTTAGGTTCCCAGTCAGGGCACATGCTTGGGTTGCAGCTTCAGTCCCAGGTTGGGACTCTTGGGAGGGACAACAGATCAATGTTTCTCTCTCCCTCCCTCCCTCCCTCCCTCTCTCAACTGCAAAATCAAAGAAATACAGAAGCACATCTATCCTCTGATACATACGGTCAAATGTTTCTCACATCAAACACAAAGTTTAGAAACTAGGAATACAATAATCCTTTTCTCCCCTGCCCTTTCAGTCCTACACACCAGATGACTGGCCTCAAAATAAAAAAATTCATTTGTTCAACTTAGGTTAGGTGGAAATGGCACCAGTAAAAATTAATCTTGTAATCATTTGAAATGTGGTAAAATAAGGTTTTGCTACTTTATGCAACATGTACTTTGATATATATTGAGATACTCTGTAGCTTGTAGCTTAACAGAGGTATTTAAAAAATCAGAGAATTAGGTACTTTGGTTATAGATACTAATAAACGTGATATCTGAAAAACAAATGAGAGAAGAGCCTAAGGTAACAACATCCTAGTATATATCTTGGTTCTAATACCATTCTATGATGAAAAGAAACAGGGATCTTTAGAGAAAGAGCTGATTCTTAGGCTGGGGCATACAAAATGAGCCTGGAGCATCTTGTAGTACTAGAAAGTGGAAGAGGACAGAGAGAGGAACAAAGAATAACAGTACTGAATTATAACACAAATTATGACATAAATATCTGAGTCCATGATGCTATAAATAAATGATGAATAAATGGGAGGGAAGAGACAAATCTCCCATGCAGAATTCCAAATAAATTATGTAGATACCCCATTGTAAAGGAGGGCGAGCATAACTCTCCACTTCTTAAGCATGAACTGTGCCAAGGGACTTCCTCCCAATGAGTACAATATGGAATGGAGGGGTAGATATGGGAAAGAAACTACACTGAAGAAGCCTGACAAACACTTCTTCAAGCAGGTGATCAAGGTCAATCTCAATGTGATAAGTCATTCTTTTAGTATGTATCCTTGATACGATGCCTCTGTGATCTTTCTTCCCCAAATCCCTAACATCAGTCTAATGAGAAAAGTATCAGACAAATTTCAATGGCACGGCATCCTACAATATACCTGACCAGTATTCTTCAAAACTGTCAAGGTCACTGTACTAGTTTGCTAGGCCTACCATAACACAGTATCACAGACCGGGTAGCTCAAATAACACAAACTTATTTCCTCATAGTTCTGGAAGTTAGAAGTCTAAGATCACAGTGTCAGCGGGGTTAGTTTCATTCTGAGGCCTCTATCCTTGGTTTGGAGATGAATGCCTCCTCCCTATGTCTTTACATGGTCTCCCATCTGTGTCCTAACCTTTTTTTCTTATAAGGATACCAGTCATAATGGATTAGGACCTACCCTAATGAACTTATTTTACTTCTTTATAGACACCACCTCTAAACAGAGTTATCATTCTGAGGCAATGAAGTTAGAACTTCAATGTATGAATTTTGGAGGGACATAATTCAGCCTGAAACAGTCACTGAAAACAAGGAAAGCCTGAGAAATTGTCACATCCAAGAGAAGGCTAAAGATACATGCTAACTAACGTCATATGGTATCCTAAATGGGATCCTGGGACATAAAAAGGACGCTGGGTTAAAAACTTAGGAAATATGAATAAACACAGACTTCAGTTAATAAAAATGTGTCAATATTGTGTCCAAATAATAACGTGCCTGTTAATTGCTCAACAAATGTATCATACTAATGTAGTACGTTACTAGCAAGAGAAACTATGGGGTGTTTATATGGGAATTTTGAACTATCTGCTCAATTTTCTGTAAATCAAAAACTGTACTAAAAAACAAAGTGTACAAAATAAAAAATATACAGTCCCGAGAACACCTTGAAAGAACTGATTTACTATTACTTTCTCCACAGCTCCAGGACACTTTACAAAGTAGTCCAACGAGTGAATCTTTACAGTGCTCTGGTTTGTTTTTATTGTTTGTGCCTTGCTGCACTCCAATGAGAAAATTCCACGTTTATTTTGCTCTTTTTTAAATAACTGCTGACAATCAAAATCTGCCAAGTGCCCGAAATGTTCAAATGACAGTAATATCCACCACAGGATAGTACAACTGAAATATCGGACACTTCCTCTTTCCCTCGTGAAGCGTAACAGATAATGTCCCTTACCGGATAAAAAGAAAAATACAAAGGAACCCAATTACAGTTAACAGGACGTACTTGCCCTTGCCTGCGCCTGCGTAGTCGGAGCTGCACAGCGCAAAGGGTCCAGATCCGGCCCTCCAGCCCCTCCGCCGCCTCCGCCCCGTTGCATCCCCCTCCCCACCGGGGGTTCCCACTACGCACGCGCAGTGATTAACGGCGGGTCAGGAACCCAAGATTTGGTCCCTTCTCACCCAAGAAGAAACTCCCAGTTAGGAGGAAGGGGTCGTGAGCACTCTTTTTCATGGGAACATTTCCTTTTCACCGAAAGGACCCTTTTGATTCACCCAAGTCAGGCGGATGCCGCGGCTTTAAAGGATGAGGTTCCAGCGGTCGCGCCAAACAGCGTACGCAGCCTACGTGTTTTAAGTTACGCTACCTTCGCTACAGAAACCAAGAAGGTTGTAATGGTCCGGCCAGTCCCCACGAGTAACTGTTCTCCAGCACTTACCCACTGTGGTTCCGGAACACCGTCGTCGCCACCGTTCCCGTAATACCTCTCCAACCCTTCCGATGCTTCTACTTCTTCAGGAACAAGACAAGATGGCGCCCGAGCCATCCCCCCCGGAAGTAATGACAATAACATCCGCTGGTCATCTGAAGCCATACGGCCCCAGCATCCTGGTCTTTGAGCGCGTGACGGTACGCGGGTAATGTGCTTCCGTGCCATTTTTGTTATGGGCAATACCACCTGGACTTTGTAGTACACATCGTGGGAGTGCCTGAACATTCCTGCATGTTAATCTTAATGTAGCCAGCGCCATGCCCAACCCACTTTAATTGGACAGAAAGCCAAGAGCTTAAGTGTTCTGTACAGAGCGCCCTGAAATTTTTTACTTTAACAACGCTATCCTCTTCCTAGGGAAGTGTGTTCTTCACTTAGGAACACTTTAGCTTCGGAAAAGTGGGCTGAGTTTGTGGAGCTAATTTTAGACTACGGAGGAACCAAAGAGTCAAACTGAACAACTGGCAGGTTGCGCGGTGAGCCTGAAGCGGCATTTCAGTCTGGTGCAAATTTTCGGAGTGCTCCACCTTTCGGTTTCACAGAGCGCGGCCAAGGGCTCCGCGTCAGGGAGACCCGGACGTTAGCAAAGTGGCCAGCCTAAATGGTAGCGAAGGCGGGACCTTAGATGACCCCGCAGCGGTCACTTTTTGTTAACCTCAAAACATCGCGCCCCCTTCTGGGGTACGAGCTCAGCTGAACCTCACCCAGCAAGACCGGATATTTTGTTCTTTCCCCCTTGACTTTTAAAGTAAAAGTGATGGGGAAGTCCAGTTTCCGTCTCTCAACTATAAGATGGCCTCCCAAAAGGACATATCTAATACAGTTCTTCCCTCATGTGATGCAGTTCTTTGAATAGAATACTTGATTTCATGGTGTTTTAATATGAAACAATGTTCGAGTATAAAAAGTATAGATTAACAAACTACAATCTACAGGTTACAAAGTGCCTTCCTAAGGAGTTACATGAAACTTGCGGGACTGAAGAAAGTGCACCAAGTATCTAAATTGTTTCAGTGGGAATTGTGCAAAAGGAACAGCAAATCACAGTAGAAATAATGTAGTAAGAGTACAAACACTGTTATATGGCTATATCGGGTTGGCCAAAAAGTCCATTTAGAGTTTTCCGTAAAATAAAAAATCTTTCATTTTCACCATTATTTATTTGGATATTTTTAGTATGTTGGCTATCTCCTGGATGGTATAACATTGATTGTTCTCAATTAATGTCTTAATTGGATTGCTATCAACTTCAACTGTTCTATCAGACTGTTGAGCATCATCCAGTGAGAAATCTCCAGAATGAAACTTTGCAAACCACTTTTGACATGTTCAGTCAGCCACAGCACCTTCTCCATACACTGCACAAATCTTTCTTTGCATTTCAGTTGAGTTTTTACCGTTCTCAAAAATAAGCCAGTATGTCAAAAGTGTCACTTATTTTCTTCCATCTTTAATATTAAAATGGCTACACGAAAATTCACCAATTTTGGTAAGTTTTTTTTAAAAAATGCATGCTGAGCCCTGGCTGGTGTGGCTTAGTGCATAGAGTGCCGACCTGAGAACCAAAGGATTCTGGTTCAATTCCCAGTCAGGGCACATGCCTGGGTTGGGGGCCAGGTCCCCAGTTGGGGGTGCACGAAAGGCAACCACACATTGATGTTTCTCTCTCTCTCTTTCTCCTTCCCTTGCCCTCTCTCTAAAAATAAATATTTTTAAGAAATAAAATGCATGCTGATATGACAGCTTTTACAACACAATCTAACAAAATTGTTTTGAACAAGGTTAAAGACAACTAAGTACTATTACAGCCATCTTACGAAAAAATCAAATGAACCTTTTAGCCAACCCAACAGAAGGTAAATGTAGATGTGAGAATATAGTTGTCTTTTGCATAAAATTCAGTATCCCTTAATAAAGCACTTGAAGCCCACATACTCCTGAATCAGATTTAGAAGAAAGTTCTCAGTAGCTGAAGATCTGTTGACCAAATCCAAGTGGCCATCCGCATAAAACTTTACCTTGGTAGAAAAGTTCACTAATTACACCTGGTAACACAATGCTGTGAGTGTATGAGGATACTACCGAAGGAAAAGGAAATTCCATTCCTTTGACCCTTTCCCCTAATTTCCACTTCTCACACACATACACACACAACTATACACTGTATAATATGCTTTTTAAAATCACTTCATTGAGCTCTAATTTTGCTCTGTGATTTTCTTCATTTTCCAAGTTTTCTGCACAGGCCCTGATTTTCAAGTTTATTTTTCTGAGAAACATCCTAATCAGAGAAACGATGTTTCTCTGTAAAACCTTATTGCTCTAGTGAAACTTTCATATTTTCCTGCTCCTATAATCATCCTGCAATTGTTTGCTTTTTTCCTACTAAAGTCGAAGCAATTTCCTGATAATTTTTTTTTCATCTCTGCTTTTCAACTGGCCAACATACAACATAGCACACAAAATTTTTAAAAAGATTTTATTTTATTTATTTTTAGACAGAGGGGAAGGGAGGGAGAAAGAGAGGGAGAGAAACATCAATGTGTGGTTGCCTCTCATGTGCTCCCTACTGGGGACCTGGTCCACAACTCAGGCTTGTGCCCTGACTGGGAATTGAGCTGGTGACCCTTCGGTTTGCAGGCCAGCACTCAATCCACTGAGCTACATCAGCCAAAGCTAACAAGATTTTTTTATTTGTTGAATGACTGAGTTAATATTTTGAACAATGACCCCAATATAGGCCATTAATTTTGGAAACGCATTGCTAAATTTTGTTCCTTGTGCCAGTTTCATGAGACACTCTCAGCAATCAGTTTTCCAGATCAGGAAATGAATTTTACAGCCCCATTTTCCTTTCCCTCACCACTATCACCTAGGATTTGCCCCCATAATGTTATGATCTGAAGGAGACATCAGGCACATATATGTATTTCAACACTAAACTTTTTCAGAATGTTTTTGTGTTCAAGTGTCTGAGCAGCTGCCATGTGTATGATCTGCTGCAGTCTGATCACTGTGCACCTTGACCAGGGAGTGCTCAGCAGCCTCATCTTGCCAGTCTCAACCCTCTTATGACTAACAATCAGCAGACCTTGTATATTCAATTTAACTTTGCCAGTTTGCAGAGAATTTGAAGTAGAAAATCCAGGGGGAGAATATGTTCAAGTCAGTACTTTGCATTATTGTGGAAACACGTTATCCTCAAGGTAAATGGGAAAAAATTAAATGAGATGTTGAAGATACAGAATTAGGAGGAAATACCCGTACTTCTCAAAAATTAAAACTTTACAATGTTACTGTTTGATATTACATACATCTTAAAATTTAAGAATAAAAGTTATTTAAAGCTGTGCTATATACATGCAATAGGATATCAGTCATCCTTAAAAAGGAGCGAAATTCTAATACATGCTACAACATGGATGAGCCTTGAAAAGATTATGCTAAGTGAAACAAGGCAGACACAAAAGGACACATTGTATAATTTCACTTACACGAGGTACCTAGGATAGGCAAATCCGTAGAGACAGAAAGTAACATAGTATTTGCTGGGGGTTGGCGGAAAAGGGGATTGGGGAGTTATTATTTAATGGGTACAGAGTTTCTGTATGGGATTAGGAGAGGGTTCTAGAAATGAATGGTGATGCTTGTACATTATGAATGTACTTAATGTCACTGAAATGTACACCTAAAATGGTTAAAATAGTAAATTTTATTATATATACTATATATAATATAGTATATTATATATACTTTTTACCACAATAAAAATATAATGGAGGACAAAAAGTAAAGCTAATATACTACAAGCAAATTATTACAAATTACAACTCTTTTAATTCCTAAGTACTATTGTTACTTAAGTATCTCCTAAAAAGTACTTTCTGGCATAAGGAAGTATGAGGAGGATATAAAATAATAATTACTTCAGTTGTATAACAATGAACCAAACTGGGCTTTATACAGGTAATGGCCATTTAGGCCAGATTGGAGAAAGTAAGGTAAGCCTACTATGTTCATGGATTGGCATATTCTTACTTAAAATCTTTTGCGATTCAAACTGCTGTACTGTTTCTGTACTTAATTTATTTGTATGACATTGTAGACATTATTAGTGTTCATCAATATCTGATGACCCACAGCATAGCATACAGAAGACAGAATCTTTCTAAGCTCCCTTAAAGTCAGGGAGGACTTTGTGTGTTAGCTCTGGCCAATAAACTGTGGGTTAAGTGATGGTTGTCATTTCTGGACCTGATGCACTATCACATCAACCAAGGCTACATGTTTCAGACAATGCAGCTAAGGTTGCTATACTCCCTGTCAACCTGGATCACTGAGTTACCTCATGGGAAACAGTGGCCAGAAAGAGCCCCAAGTCAGCAGAAGGCTGTATGGTCACAGAATAAGCTGCTAAGATTCTGAAGTCATTTGTTAACACAGCATTAAGTCTAGCCTATCCTGACAAATACAGATATTGGTCATGGGAGTTGGGTGCTGCTCAAAGAACCAAAAATGTGTGACATTAGTTAGCTTAGGGGTTTGTTGGTATACACAGAAGCCTAATATTAGATGCTAGAAACATGGCACTTCACATTATACAGTGGTAAAACATTTGATATAATTCTAACCCACAATAACCTGGGAGACAGAAAATGTACCTCGTGAGTTTCAAACAAGGGGAAAAATTGAAAAATAAGGTAGTGTGTATTGGGTGCTATTGGATGTATTCAGCAAGGTTATTATTTATTATAAGAATGGAGCTCAGAAAGGAGTGGTTAATTTCTTAAAGGAATGGTCAAACCTAAAACAAGGAAACAGAGATAACCAGAAATTCTGAACCTCACATGGTTGTATTTTCAACTCCAAGCAGGAGATAAACTCGAGAAAGACTTTAAGTGACAAAGGGTCATTAAAACTCAGTCTTACAGCAAAGACTGTAACTAAAAATATGGACTTCATAATTTATTTTGGAAAATTTTACAATGGGTTAATTAAGGGTGTGGAACCTTAATGTTTCTCCTCACTTGGGAAAAATAATGCCTGAAGAAAAATATGTGGTTAAGTGAATGGCTCTTCCATCACAACTTATAGACAGAATATACTTGCCAAAAAGTCAGGAGAGATGTGGAGGTAGGAAATCAGGAAAATACAGGCAACCTAAGAACTATTTCGCTTTAAAAAGTGGTGTAGTCACTGGTATATAAATCTGACTAAAAGCTGATAAAAGGCCTACTTTAAGAGTTGTACTGAAAAACAAACTATAAGCCTCAGCTAAAAGCACTAGTGACTGTTCTGAACTTTTTATAAGAACATAACAAAACAACATCAGCCCCCAATAATCTAGGAAACAGACTGGAAAAAAAAAAAGCTATGCAGTTCCAAAGGATGGCATATTCCTCAACTGCCATTCAGATGTAGCCAAGGAGGACAATGAAAATAAGATCCTTTTAGAAGGTAACGAGAACATTGGAGAAGGAAATTCTTAGTTAACAGAAAAAAGGGCTAACCACAAATATTCCCCATGCCCAGAATAAGAGACCCTGACAATATTTCCATTCTTCTTCCCCTTCTGTGTATTGTGGTTATGGTTTCACCATTCCACCACTGTACATCAAGGACGTGGAAATATCCGTTTTGTTCCTAGGTCTCCAGACTGGTGGGAGCAACATCTAGACCTGATGTAGCACTCTCAACGAGCCTGGTCTTAGGGAATAAAACTGCATGGAAGGGACTTGGGGTCTACATCCCTTGAAAAGTAATTACTGTATTCCATGTGTAGAAAGAAGAGTGAGCAAGTAGTTTTTCTTTTTAATGTGTGTGGTTTAAAATTTTTTTTTAACTTATTGGTTTGAGAGAGAAACATTGATTTTGTTTGTTTGTTTTGCTTATTTATGCATTCATTGGTTGCTTCTTTGTATGTGCCCTGACTAGCAATCAAACCTGTAACCATGGCATATCGGGTCGGTGCTCCAACTGACCTACCCAGCCAGGGCAGTGAGTATTTAGTGACTAGAAGGTGGATTATGAGACTTCTGGTGCTCTCACATATCCCATTCTTTTTTTCTGAACCCATGGGAGACATACTTTTTCCTACCCATCCTACCCATCCCTACCTGCAATTATGCAGGGACATGTGACTACTTCTGGCCAAAGGGTTGTGAGTGACACATCCAATATGAAGAATTTAATCACTGTGCAAGACATTTTAAGGCTCATTTCTTCTGACATAGTGGAGAGGCCTAGTATTGAAAAGATAGAAGCCCAAGACAATCAGCCTGGATTACAGAGTCATCAGCTGGAAAATATTTAGTTGCCTTTACAGATAGCCAAGACTCACAATGGACTCTGGGTAAGAAATAAACTTTTGTTGTGTTAAGCCACTGGGATGTAAGGTTATTTGCTACTGTGGCATAACCAGCTTTATCTATATACAAATGGAATACAAACATTTTGGATATTTCTGCTTGAATGCAACTTTAAAAATATATGAAAATGGTCTTCAGGGATTCATGAACCTCTGAAATTATATACAAAAATATGGTGCATATATTTTTCTGAGAATTTTCATTCCATCTTCTACACTGCCAGGAGAGGGCCTGAAAATTAAAACCCTCCTCTCTCCCCTAAAACTGATAGCTTCTGTTTGGGATTAGTAAGACCTTAATTCCCATATGGCTCTGTGGGTAATATTGCTTAATTTTTCTCCATATTATTTGCCATTTGATTTACATTTTCCTTATGCTTTTTAATTTTTTAAAATTAATTTTTACAGAGAGGGGAAGGGAGGGAAAGAGAGAGGGAGAGAAACATTGATTAGTTCACTCATGCATGTATCCCAACCGCAGACTGAATCCACCACCTAGGCATGTGCCCTGACTGGGAACTGAACCCATGACCTTTTAGTTTACGGGACAATACTCCAACCAGCTGAGCCGCACCAGCCAGGGCTCTTTACTTTTCACTTCTTAGAATGCTTATTTCCTTATTTCTTGGAGAGAGTTCTGTTTCCTGTATTCAGTGCTGTATCCCCAATGCCTACCACACAGCAGGTATTCAAGAAATACTTATTAAATTACTGAACAAATTGAAGATAGGCTTTAACTTTCATCATAATCTCAAAGAACTACCTGACCCAAAAAAGGTTAAACACAAATAAGCAGACAAAATATTACCTAATGAATTATCCTGCCTAAATAGCTCAAACATTTTGAGACACATATGAAAGGATGAAGACTTACCAATGGTAGATAGTGAAATCTGAGTAAAAGTGGCCCATTATAAGATACTTTATTCTGAAACAATGTATTTCTAAAATATGAAGAATATTTTTAATATAGCTGAGTACATGCAATGTTGATAGATAAAATATTCTGTCAATAATATGCACTGAAGAAACTCCAAGACCAATCTTAAAACAAAGTAAATGAGAATTTAATATTTATTATGCATGTTTACACAGGAATATCAAAATAATGCTCAATAAGTTACATAGCTGATTTCTAAAAACACTGCAAAAAAGTAAAGATAAAACAGTAGGAATGATGTATTAACCAGTTACTTAAAATTAAAAATATAATTATCTTTTAAACAGATCTGAATTGATGAATTTTACAACAACCAAAACATTTTAGATATCTAAAAATAGTCTTTCTTTATGCATTATATAATATATAAATGTTCAATTTTATTGCACATAACATATTTGGTTTAGGCTTATTTATCATGTAACATGCAGATAAATAAATTATGAATATACATTTAAGAAAAGTAGGCAGGACGTTATTATATACTACAAAAATTAGATGAAGGTGATACATTTCACAGCTTAATCTTCAGGAAATCTTATTGAGCTATTGTATAAAATCACTGAGTAAATCACATGCGAGCAAAGAGCTATTAAATATTATATTGCAAAATAGCTCTGTTGGCACATTTAAAATAAGAAAACAGGTATCAAATACTTGTTCTTAGAACCTACACCAAACTAACACTTTCCTTGGCCACCAAAAAAGGTGGTCTTCATACCAGGTTTAAAAACATTAAATGACAAAATTGTAAATATAGACATATACTTGGTTATGTCAAAAATATTCACATAATTGGCACATAATCAAAATTTTATCATTTTAAATATGGAAAAACTAGGGGAAACTGGGATTAGACATACTTCTGAACCAGTTTTAAAATAAAGCTAGTGAAACTTCTGTTTTACTTTTTAAATTCATTTGGCCAAACACTATGGTCAGTGTTTTGAGGATCTGTAAACACTCTCACTTATTTGTACTGTTTCCTGAGGTCATCTGGAAACTATAGTTATTATAGTAGCTTCACAATTTTGTACCCCTGCAAATGTGCTTTGGAAATATTCAAAATAAAAACAAAAATTTAAATGCAGACCTATGTGTAACTTAACATACTTTCTTCATTTACAACATTATCATTAGAAAATTTATAGGTTTCAAAAGAAAATTTATTCCATTATCAACAAACCTGGAAAAGCATTCATAAATCCTAGGCCATTAAAAAAAAAAGATTTTGGTATTATTTCATTTAACATTATGGAAATGAAAATAAAAATATTCTATTTGTATGTTACTTATGGGATAATGTCTAACACTTATATAAGCCTCTCCGTTTTAAAACATGTTAAAATAGTGTCAGCATATAGTGCCTGTCTGACAGCAGATATACATAATGAATAAATGTGAAGTCATGGCATAAAAACTACTGCAGTACTTCAGTACCAATGTAATGTTCTGAAGCTACAATGTATCACTCACTCAATGAAAAAGCAATTTCACTGGTACTCAAAATAAAGCTTTAAATATCTCCTATTTGATAAATACAGCACTGATGCATTTCCTGGCATCCAGTCAATAAAATGAGGAACTAGGCACTTTCCTTGGTTCTGGCCCTTACCTATCACTTAACCATCTCTTACTTTAGCTGTGTAAGGGATAAGGCAAAAGGCAACAGAAGAGAATGTTCTTGTTTCCCTTCCTTCTTTCTTTCTCTCTCCCACCCTCTTTTATGCTCTCCTATCAATGATAAAAGAAGCTGTGACCATCCAATGAAAAGTGCATCCCTTTTAATAGTATCTTTTCTAGGAGAAAAAATGAGGTGAAAATATTT
Source organism: Mormoops blainvillei (assembly GCA_004026545.1). Lineage (NCBI taxonomy): Eukaryota > Metazoa > Chordata > Mammalia > Chiroptera > Mormoopidae > Mormoops > Mormoops blainvillei. The sequence continues at coordinate 179,067 of PVJD01001262.1, read as the reverse complement.
ACATTTGGGGTGGTGAATGGTAATTGTCATTACCAAGACGGCTGACTTGAATAAAGAGATTTAACTAGTATTTCTCAAAAAAAAAAAAAATTCACTGCTCTGGTACTGAAATCTTCAATGTTAATGGATTACAATTAAACAGAGATACTAATTTAAACACTGCTTAAGCTCCCTTTTGTAGGACACACAACCTGAGTTTGCAGGTTAACCTATAATATAAAGGTATATTTCTCCATCATTTCACTGTTAAAAATCAAGAAAAATACTACTATTGAAATTGCAACAGCTTAAAAATAGAATTTGTGCCATGACATTTGTAAGTTGTTCATTTTCTATATTATTACCATCTTTAACAATAATCACAGTTCCATTCATACATATATCAAAAGGCAGCACAAGTAACCTTGATGATGTTATATATAACTAGAGTCTTGGTTAAATACTTCGCAGTTATCTCCAGCCACTATTCATATCCTTCCTTCCTAAGAGGAATATTAACTAGGACGAGGACTTACGCAGCAACTGCCTGTATGTAGTATCATTCATTGGTATTAATAATTAGGATGCTTTGATTCAATAAAGTGACACCAAACTAGTGATTATTTTTAAAATTTAAGCCAAGTAACAGTAACACTTTCCTGCCAAGTTTTGACAGCTTAATAATTTGTATTCTAGGGGGGAAAAACATCATTTTTTTAAAAAACCATCATATCTTTGCTATTATTTATTTAAAGAGAAAATCACAAATGCCAACTGCATGTCCCATTAAAATAAAAGCTAAACTCACTTGAACTTATTAATGATGCTGGTTGAATACAAAATGATTGCAAAACCCTAAAACCATGATTAATATTTACTGATCTACAGCACTAGAAATGTATTATACTTCCCTGTTAAATATAATAAGAATATAATTGTCTATCATTTACAAATTTAATTTGGTAATTTATATTTCAAAGTTATCCTCTGGTTTCATATGGACTAACAACTTCTATTTATCAATTCTGCATGTTAGAATTATCTATAATTATAGTTCAACATTGGCTAATTACTTGCAAATTGTCCTCAACTTCACCATAAATAGTTTTTAAATAGTATATGTTGATGAAATATTTCAGTATTTTTCTAGTTCTCAAAACCTCAAAGCAATAAGCTAATCGATATATTATTTGTAAATCCCTATTACTGAAGTTATATTGATACCTTTTTATATATATGGTTGAATCATACAAAATAAGACAAGGTCCCTATGCCAGCTGTGTAAGTACATGGGATAGCAGTGTTTCCCGCACAGCAGCATACATACACCGCTGGAGAGTCCTGAGGGGATTTTAAGTGAAGTGCTACATGAATGAACAATTTTTCTTTAACAGTTACAAATTTATTCTAAAGGTTTATTATAAAAAATGCAACTAGCACATAAGATGTGGAATATGCTCAAAATAGGGCTATGGTTAAGAAAAGTAAAGCTAAAAAATAAGGTTAAAAATTTTAAGTAAATAATGGCATGAGAGAGATATATATATGTCGGAAAGGTGGTATGCGACTCACATTTGCATAACACTATTTCAAGAAGGATCTGATTTAGTCAGCATCATTCCTAATGCTTATAATAATAATTCACATCATAAAGGCATTTCCTCTACTACTGTATTTTGTTCCAGGACAAATAATTTTTTTAACATGGGTTTACATTTATTTAAAAAATATATATATTTGGAAGCATTGACTAAATTTAATTTAGTTTAAGAGGATTCACCAAAATGGTAAAAATGTTCAGGAGCATTTGAGAGACATGCTATTCCTACAGAAGAGAATAGACTACAAAGGCACATTGCATATTATGGTTATCATTGCAGTATTTAAATAAAAGTGATCTGAATAATCATTACCCTTAATAATTAACAAATAATTAAAATATTCTTTCATAAAAAAGAAGGTATGCTTGTGCACTAAGTGCTCTTGATTCTGGAACCACCTGCACATAAGTGTCACTAACATGGACCCACTGGCCTGCCGACTCACTATCCAGTTCTTTCCAACCTAACAAAACAAAACAAAACAAAACAAAACAAAACAAAAGCATCATTTTACAATAAGTATGTTATTACTCTATATTATAAGCAACAACATATTCACCACAAACTGTATTTATCTAATGCTAGATCTTATTGCATAAGTCTGTTTCTTCCTGTCCTGTTTCTTCTTAAAAGAACTCTTTGAAAGCATTGATATTACTATCATTTTATTTTAAAAATCTAGTGAAATATTAGATGGCCTTGTAAATATGTATTGTTTGAGGAAAATCATTTTCACTAAAAGAGGGTAAAACAAAACAAAATGAAACAAAGTCAGTTTGCTGATGCATAAGCAAAGTCAGCAAATTTTCAGCTCCAACTCTACTCTGAGGACCTGATATGTCTTCAAAAACTTTTGGTATTATTAAATAAAATGCCACTACACTGCCATACATGATGACTTAACACCTTGAAAAGCTGTGTCACTTCACAAGACCTACAAGGGTACAGTCTTATGATATTTAAAATTGTTTAAGATTATCTAGTACTTTTAAATGTATTATTCACTTAACATTAACATAGTGAATGCACTCAAGTTATCCATGAAACAGCTTACCTCTTCCAGAAAAGGAAGAATAAATTCATTTGTTTGTAAGAAAAAAATAAACTCAGGATAACATACCAGGTACACTTTTCTTTCCAGTGATATGTTCCAATAATTTCCTGGAGGGTGTTCTCACTTTCACATACGCGGTGTAGTGACCTCCTCTCATTGAGCCACTATGTTCCACTACGCCATACAGACCATAGAGAACTTTCTCTCCCACACTTACATTCTTTAGACAAAAAAGTAATTTATAGTGAAATATTATTGTAAGGAAAATTAAGTCAAATATATGTCCTGCTTAACATAACAGAATGACATATTAAAAAATTTCCATACATATTAGACTGGCAAAATACAAATGCTTAACAACATCCTCTTTTGAATGGGCTGTGGGAAAAAGGTATTCACACACACTACAGGTGGGAATGTAAAGGGGTACAACTCCTATGCTGGAGTATTTAATGTTATCAAGCTAAATTACATATGTATTACTTATCAATGCTATTCCTAGGATTCTAACTCACAGCTACATAGAAAAATGTGAAAAGATATGCACCTAACTACTAATTGTACAATTGTTTGCCTTATCAAAAAATTGGAATAGGCCCAAATGTCCATAAATTGAAGACTAGTTGAATAAACTATGAAGCATTCATACAACGAAGTATTATACTACTTGAAAAATGGAGTACAGACTATCTCTAAATACTGCTTTGAAATAATCTACAGGATATAATGGTAAGAAAAAGGTAGAAAAAAGATACATATTGTAAGCTATGATTATTTAAGAGGAGATATCCATATATATGTACCAATCTGCTTATATTTTTTAAAAAACTAGTAGAAGAATAAACCATAAGTTTTTAACAATAGCTATCAATAAAGGGAGTGAAAAAACAGCTGGGATGGACATGGAGAAAAGCTACACTTGTTTGAATTAAACTTGCTTTGTACATTTGATGCATTTGACTTTGGAACTTTGTAAATATTTTATATAATTATTAAACATAATTTGAAAAATTAAAATTTTAAAAAGTCTCTAAAAATCAAAATTAAAAAATTAAGCAAGTGAAGAATATATCCAGGCAGTGGCATAATCATTCGGAGAGGGACCACTAGAGTCATGTCAAAAAAACCCAGAAGCCAACTTAAGTGGCTTTCAGTAGCCAACAATATAGATACATTGGACAAATATATCAGAGTAGGAGTAAAAAGGAAAGCGTAGTAAATTGAAACATATCTAATGTGTTTAGATCCATGAATTCATAATCATAAATTAATTGGTCACAGTTTGAGGATGCTAGTGAATTAATTCATTATTCTGTAAACTGGTTTAAAAGGGGGGTAGGGAAAGAACTGAGTATTTACCCTCTCTTTTTTTTTTTTAGATTTTATTTATTTATTTTTAGAGAAAGGGGAAAGGAAGAAGAGAGGAAGAGAAACATCAGCGTACAAGAGACACATTGGTCGCCTCTAGCATGCCACCAACTGGGGACCTGGTTCTACAATCCAGGCATGGGCCCAGACTGGGAATCAAACTGGCGACCTTTTGGCTTGCAGGCCAGCACTCAATCCACTGAGCCACACCAGCCAGGGCTACCCTCTCTTTTCTATAAGAACTATACTGTAAGATAACTAAACAATGAAAGGAGTATCTTTTTATACAGTAGTATTCTAGCTAATAAATGAAGAAGGAATGACGGAATTAGAATATCACCATTCTGTAATTCTTAATGAACTCATGAATTTTACATTCATCATTGGTTACTATTATAACAAGATAACTGGCATTCTGTGCCACCTGATTAAACACTGTCTGTGAAATAGCATTGCAAGAAAAAAATTAAAAGATAAATAAGGAACAGCAAACCTAAATCTGTTCAAGCCTCTCCAGATCCAACTATCCAGCTACCTATTTGTAGTAAATAAAGAGGACAGAGGGACAATCATCAAACAACAAAATCTAAATTATGGGAAACTACTGGAAAGATGGTCCAGTTTCTCCAACAAATAATTTGCAAGGAGGGAACTGAAGGGGTGAGAGAAGGGAGAGGGTAACTGTATATTAAAAGAGGCTGAAGGACATTATTCAATTATAATGTATAGTCCTTCCTTGGATATGACTTCATTTACGATATAATTAGAAATATATACATTAAGTGAGAGTGGTATTGTGGTTATGTTAAAATTGTGAGGAGTGATTCTTATCTTTTAGAAATACATAGTAAAATGTTATGAATGAAATGATGCTTCAGCCCTGGCAGGGTAGTTCAGTTGGTTGGAGCATCATCCCTGTACACCAAAAGGTTATGGGTTTGATTTCTGGTCAGAGTACACACCCAGGGTATGTGTTCAATCCCCAGTTGTGGCTTGTACTGGAAAGCAACTGATTGATGTTTCTCGTTCACATTGACACTTCTCCCTTCCTCTCTCTAAAGTCAATAAACATATCCTTGAGTATTAAAATAATAATAATAACAACAGTAATACTAATAATATAGAAGGAGGAGGTAGGTGAGCATGAGGATGGGGCAGGGCTGCCCATGTATCTAAGGTTTTAGGGCTAGGTGATGGGTGCTGGAGATTCATTGTACTGTACTGTCTACTTCTGTATATGTTTGAAATTCTCCATAATAGGTGCTTTTAGACAATGTTTTCAAAAATTTAATAGGGAGCCTGTTAAATTTCATTTTATTTACTCTATTATCAAATTCTATGAATACTGACTGTTAATAACAGACAGTGCTGGTATTCCACAGATGAACTAGATTCACTGAAAAATTACATTTAAGATATTTTTGTTTTGATTGGTCAATGTTTCAAAAAAATATATTAAGTTCAATAAGCATTCTCTTACATGCCACAAAACCTAGACTGCTAACCAGTAATTATGAACAGGACAATATGTTACCCCACAACTGTTTGGTTCCCTCAATGAAGTCAAGGTCATCTATTTCACCTACACAGTTCCTACATATAGGTACAAGCAATTATAAACCAGTCTGCTTTTTATACTTAATTTTTAAAGTTTTAGTAATTTCGAAGTATCATATTCAGCTAACAAGTACACTACTCTCAAGTGTACCTGAAATGGAATTAAAAACAATGTATTAGTTTATTGATTTGCAAAAGTTAAAGAACTCTATAAATGCTAAAACTGCTGCCATGTAAACATATCATTCACAAGGACCAGAAAAGGACACAAAATCTGTCTACTTTTCTCAGTAGCTGTCTGCTTCTAGTAGCATTTACAAGCAGCTTGAATCTTCATGACCACTAAGTCTCATGCTTTATTCATCTTTTTTGACTTCCCCTTAATCTATCTTCCAAAGGACGTAAGTCATATTCAGTGTGTTAAATGTCCCACATTTCAGTGATTAACCTTCACTAACTATAAAATTACCTTTCAGAGCTTATTTAAAAAAAAGAGAGAGAGAGAGAAAGAAAAGCATGGCATAACAAACAATCATAGGATACTGTAATCGTATTATTTGCAAGTCAATTAAGTGTTTTAATAATATACTATACCTTACAAGTAGCAGAACAGAATGGTGCTAAGTCAAGTATAAGTGGAAAATCTACATGTCTGTTTACCTTGCGAAGACTCAATCCAGCCTAAGAAGGAACAAAAAATCTTTAATGCAACAAACCCAATCTAAGTAATTGTTTGTTAAATAAAACTAAAAGATGAATCCTAGAAGTTAGTTTTTTCATAGATATGAAAACATGATTAATGAATAGTCCAAAACTGATATATGACTAAGTTTTTAATTAGGTTTCATAAACTGTCACAGCAAATATCATGTATTTCCATGTGCATTTTTATCACAAACAATATGGGAATAATTACTTTCACTGTGGCTTTCAACACTTATGGAAAAATACATTCAATGTGATAAAAGCTAAGCTACTAATACATATGCTATCACAAAAAGATATTCAACTGAAGAGTCAGGAGCCTGATGGCCTAGGCCTGACTCAGTGACTGGTTAACACCTAATGACTACAGACAACCTTGTCTAGATCAAGGCAGAAAATGGGTATAAATGGGTATAAGTTCTAAAATTCGGTGATATTCATTTATTAAAACAAAGAGCCAGAATTTGAATACTCAAATTATTTTACCAGTAAAAAAAAGTTATATATTACATAAATCAAAATGAATCTTGCCGACTGGTGTGCTCAGTGGGTTGGGCATTGGCCTGCAAACTGAAAAGTCACTGGTTCAATTCCCAGTCAGGATACATGCCTGGATTGCAGGCCAGGTCCCCGGTGCTCTAGGGTGTGCGAGAGTCAACCAATTGATGTTTCTCTTGCACATCAATGTTTCTCTCTTTCTCTTTCTCGCTCCCTTTCCCTCTCTCTAAAAACAAATAAAATCTTTTTTAAAAAATGAACCTTCATATTCTTAAATAAGCTCTACTTCTTTCTCTATTTTTAATTTCCAAGGGCAGAACTTGAAAAATGTACACTTTGCATTATTTAATGATAGTTTAAAACTAGCTGATAGATTGCCAAAGGTATTGAATAGGAAATCCACAAATAGAAACTACTGGAATCAGAAGATACTTAATCTGAATTACTTAAGTAGACAAAAACTAATAGATGTAACCTTTTATGCAAGGCTTTTATGACTCACTTCAAGGACATAATTGTACTGTGGATCTGTTGCCTTGTTCCTACCTTTCTTTGAAGGAAAAGCTCATTTTTGACCAAAATATAACCTCATATTTGTTTCTGCAAGTGATGTTTAGAAGGTTTAATATGATACCTGATGTGAAATTATGAGGTCACACCTCAGGAGTAATTATTTAGTCTGTATTCAATTTGCTTACTATGTTTTTTTCTCATCAGGTGACCTTGATAAGCATCCAATACCAGCACCGTCTGGGACCCTTCCATGCTAATGTTTCCCCTCTCCAGATATTACTTTGTGTTTCAGAAACTACCCCCAATAGGAAAAACTTTGTAAAGGGCTTTAATATAAGATGAATCTGTTTATCTTCTCTCTTTTTAAATAATTTTAAAATATGTTTTTATTTATTTTTATTATTTTTTATTATTATTTTTATCTGCATCCAAGGACATGTTTATTGATTTTAGATAGGGGGGTAAGAGGGAGAGAGAGGGAGAGAAACGTTGATTGGTTGCCTTTTGTATGTCTTTTGATAATTTGTTTGTTTCATACAATTTAATAAGTTTATCTGAAGATAGTACTGGTGTATGGTACAGAGGGTAGCTATAAATTTTCACTTCCTCTAACCATTATTTTTCTTCCCTACGTCCTTTAGTGAATAACAGCCCCATTACCAACTGATTTCAGATGACTTCATTATCATAACAAAAGAGCTTTAAATTATACTTCGTTTTATTTGACAATTCTGACCATACTGTTTTACTTATTCGAGTCTTATTTTAAAAAATCCCTTCTAACTTTTGCAATTTTTTAATATTTTCACTTATGCATTATTCCAGAGAAATGTTAAAATCATTTTATCAAATGCAAAAAAAAAAAAGGTGAGATAAGGAATTGAATTAAAAATATAAAAAACTGGAGAAAAACCTGATACGTTAAAAATATTTCGGTTCCTGTCCACTGCAGAATCCTATAGGGGAGGAGCCCGCCTTGCAGTCCTTTCTGCACTCAGCCCTAGTCAACCACGTCCAGCCCTCCTAGCCCTCCCACAGGGATCCTGAGAGCTCAGGAAGCTATGTGCACTTTGCTATTTCCCTACTTCTAAGGGTTCCTAAGAATTCTTGTTTTCCATTGACACACACTAACAAACACATACCACTTGGGTTCCTACCACCTAAATCTTCAAACATTGTGGATTAAACAATTTTAATTAGAAAAGTCTTACAAACTATTATGGCTGAAAAGTAGTAAATTCCATATGACAATTTTAAAAAAAGATTTTATTTATTTATTTTTAGAGAGAGGGGAAAGGAGGGAGAAAGAGAGGGAGAGAAACATCAATGTGGGTTGCCCTTCGTGTGCCCCTCACTGGGGACCCGGACTGCAACCCAGGCATGTGCCCCGACTGGGAATCGAACCAGCGACCCTTTGGTTCCCAGGCCAGCACTCAGTCAACTGAGCCATGCCAGCCAGGGCCACATGACAAATTTTTAAATTCAACAAATTAGTGCCTAACCCTTGACAGTATTTTATAAGACTTAGGGCTCTACAAAACATCTGATGAAAATTACTATAGTGTTACTAAAGGGATTTTTACCTGATGGAATCTTTTAAGATGCAGTATTAGGATAACTGGAACAGCAGAAATGAGCAACTGCTTCCTGGCATTAGTATAAATCCCCTCTGCTTTCTTTTCTGCATAAAAGATAATAAATTTATTTGTAAGATTCCATTTATCTATGATATAATACAGTCAATGTTTATTAGAAGCATCATGTCACATTTTTGAAAATATTAAAAAAGAACTCAGAATGAACTATTGATATAAGAAACAGTATGAGTGAATCTGAAGGCATTGTGCTAACTGACAAAGAAACCAGAGACAAAAGGCTATATATTATGTGATTCTATTTATATGATATCCCAGAGAAGGCAAAACTATAGGTAAAAGAATCAGATTAGTGAGTGCAGGGACTAGGCAATGGGGGAGGGGACTACCTGCAAAGGGGCACCAGGAAACATTTTGGGGCAATGGATATGTTCTGTATCTTAATGGTAGTTACAGGACTGTATATGTTATCAAAACTTATTAAACTGTACATATGAATTTTATTGAATACAAATTATATACTATATGCAAATGCTATTATGTGCAAATTCAGTAAACTAGAGTTTTTAAAGGAAATATAAAAGAAATTAGACTTCTAGTCACAAGGTGCCTCTATGCTTTCCAAAGCCACTAAAAATGACTTTTTTTTTTTAAGGCACACACACAAAGAACTGGTGAGATAACACTTGCAACATAATTTTGAAAGCTGGAAAGGAGATGGACTAGTAGTGACTTAGGACAATGTCCTAAGGACCTCCAGAAACACACCTATAATTGATAAAATTGGCTCAATATTTATTGCAGTGAAGGAAGAGTTTGTATCATGGGAACCATGGGGTATTTCAGTAACAGGTTGTTAGAAAGGGCATGATAGGATTTGAATGTGACCAATTGCATTTTTAACTTGAATTAATATAAATTGGTATTTCTTCCTTCTCCCATTTAGACATTTCCTTAATCACTAGTGTATTAAGTTGCCAAAGCATCAGAACAAAAAGACATGTGCCTTTCATAGGCAAACCAACCAACCCAAAACCCATACCCCAACTACCCACTTTATTTAGGTCTTAAACTCTAGGTCAATATCCACCTGCTCTAATCACATCTTGAGCAGGTACCAGACAACTAGTGACAGCCCCTATAGCCCAGAGCCCATTGAAATTACTCCAAACTAGTCAGTCCTAAACCTGTTTACCCTGCCTTGCCCATTCCTTCCCTTGGAAACCACAATAAAGGCTCTTGCCTCAGTTTCCCTCTGGTTGCCTCTGCTCCTGATCAACCCTTGTGCATCCCCACGTGCCCCTCTTTTTAGGAACTATAAGTAACAAACTATCTTCAATGGCAACCGTATCCTGATCTGTTGGCATCCCCATCCCTGAACAATATTAACATCTGTATTTTGAAAAAACTAGTCACTAGGAATCTGAGTGTTCTCTCCATCTAATCAAGGCTAGAGGTGCACTGAAAATTTCTTACTTGACAAGTTCCCTTTTTCCCATTTTTTCTAGTCAATTAAATATAGTTATTATGCTGCTCATTTTATAATACACAATTATTTAAAGCCTTCAAATTTATATCTTATTATGACTTTACACTACATTAATGAGATTTGTGAAGCACATTAATCTCATCATTAATCCCACTAATGATAAAATTTTAAGTTTCAGGAAAATTTCTTCTGGGAAGATTTGAGATACCTAGACCCCTGAGATAAAATTATGTGGTTTTGCGTTTTCAGGGCAGAGATGGGTACTTCCTGTTCTTCGACTAATTTCAACAAAAATCTACCAAACATTTATCTTGCCCAGCCAGTGTCTTCAGTGTTAAGTTACAAATATATGTGTAAATAAGGCAATCCCCACCTCCAAGCAGCTTAAGTATGGAGACAAGATTCTTAGCTCCTTCCCTTTTAGATCTAATGTCAACTACTCACTATCAGATAATCCATGAATACAAAAAAAAGCTAAATATTCACCTGCAGAACTCGTTTCCCTTTGGTACTTCTGTTTCTTTTCAGTACAGTTCTCACATAGAAGCTTGTTATTTCCCATTAATAATTCCATAGATGTAAACTGGTAGAGACAAGACTGAACTGAACATTCTTTCGAAGTAGTTACATAGCTCTGAGAAAGGGTCTGAAAAGCATTTTGGGGACTGTGAGACATCATATGCTTTCCCTCTGAAAAATATAAATTATTTGCAAGATTTAGTGGCTGCTTTTCCTCATCAAAATCTCTATCTCCAGTTACAGTACTGCTTAAATGAAGTTCAGAAATAGCTTCAGCTACTCCCTCATCGCCACTGTCAGTCTCCTTGGTGGGTGGTTCACTTGCTGAGGGACAGTGATGTCCATTTGTATGCACGCAGCATCCACTACTGGATCTTGGCAACGCAGTCTTCTTAGAAGCACTTTCAGATTCTGAAGCCTCACTGTCAGCATCAACACTGCTTTCAGAATGGCTGGCTTCTTTTGCACTGCCATCCGTAGGGTTTTCAGGCAGAGTTGATCCAGTGTTCATGATGCTTACAGACACTGAAGAATCCCCATTCACTTCAATGTTTCCATTTTTCCGATATATGACAACAGCTTTATCTTCTCCGGATGACAATTTCCTTGTACGTTTTCTGCCATGAATCAGTTGATGCTGTAAATTGACAGTGTTTTTAGAGAAAAGAATTTTGTGGCCTTACTGAAAATAAATGTCAGTAAGTCTTACTTAAATGTTCCACAATTATTAAATACTATTTCTAGTACTTTTAAAATCTAGTTCCTAAATCTACATAAACTACAATGAGAAGATATACTACCAAACAGTTCCAGCTTAAAAATAAACCTTTGGCCCTGGCTGGTGTGGCTCACTGGATTGAGCGCAGGCCTGAGAACAAAAGGGCTGCCGCTTTGATTCCCAGTCTAGGGCACATGACTGGGTTGCGGGCCAGGTCCCCAGTAGGGGGAGTGTGAGAGGCAACCACACATTGATGTTTCTCTCCCTCTCTTTCTCTCTCCCTTATCTTCCTAAAAATAAATAAATAAAATCTTAAAAAACAAAACAAAACAAGAAAAACTTTGCACTAGAAACCAAGAAACCAACAACAGCTGTTACCCATTCGCAGAGACAAGAACAGGACTTCGTGGAACAGCGCTGTGAGGAAGGTGTTTCAAGAGCAAACCTTTGCATAATCTCTGTAGTCCTGACACTTAAAAAGCTTTCTACATAATAAATTAGATCGGCTAATATATCAATTTTCCAAGTAGGTACAAATAATAGAATATAAATTTTTTTTTAAATAAAGTGAAAATTCAGATTTATTTCTTTAAATTCATATGGGATAATTTGACAGCCAGGTATGTCCCTAGTAAAATAATGAGCATATACAACAGTCATCGATGACTGTAACATCACAGAGACACCAAAAGCGATGTGCACCTCCTTGATGTAGTAAACACCACTTAAAAGTTTTCTTGCCAAAAATTAAATAATCAACCTAATCCCAGTTAGGCCTCTGTATCTGACTGCCTTAGAGAGAAAATAAAGGAGACAAAGGCACCTCTTAACATGTGAATGCAATAGCAAAATGAATTATTATTGAAGTGAGAATGTGACAAACTGCTATGAAAAAAAGATCTGGTTTCTTTAACAAATAAATTGCAAAGGAAAAAAAGGGGGGGGTGAAGGAACTAAAAGAGATTTAAGAGACAGGGCAATCAACTGCACTCTGTAACTCTTTCTTAGATAATGAATTCAAATACACTTTAAAAAGCAAAAAGAAAAAGAAAGTATTTAGGAGACAACTGCAGAAATTTAAATAATGACTAAATATTGGTACAGTTACAAAGTTACTAATATTTTTAGGTATGATAATGGTATCATGGTTATGTATTTTAAGAGTATTTTTCTTTTCACCCTGGCCAGGTAGCTCAGTTGGTTGGAACGTCGTCCTGTACACCAAAATGTTGCAGGTTTGATCCCCAGTCCGTCAGGTACAGGAGGCAACCAATGGATGCGGATGTATCTCTTTCACATCCATGTTTCTCTCTCTCTTTCTCATTTTCTCTTTCTTTCATTGTTTCTCTTTCTCTCCCCAGCCCCTTCCTCTCTCTCTAAAAAGTCAATAAAATATGTCCTAGGGTAAGGATTATTTAAAAAAATAAAAGAGCATATTTTAGAGATACACATCAAAATATATGTTATACTCAGGGTTTATTCCAAAATAAGCTAGGGCGGGTGAGGGGGAGAATGTGAGATAAGGTTAAAGCATGATTAGCCATGAGCTGATGACTATGAAGCTGAGAAACAGGTACATGGGAGTTTATTATACTATTTTCTCTACTTCTGTATATTTTTGAAAATTTTCGTAATAAAAAGCATTAAAAAGCAGATGTCTCACAAATACATATAATCTTACATTATCTTTAGATGAAGAATGCTTCCTGGTAGCGCTGCATTGGTGAATATTTTCTATAGTAATAGTGCCACTGTACTGACCATTATCTGTCTCCTGTGGACTTCTGTATTTAATAATTCTTCCCCAAAGTATAGGTTTTAAAACCTATATAGATGCCATGTACATAACACACAGCTTCTTTAGGAAATAAGTTCTGGATATAATCTACTTTTTAAAATTTCTCATTTGAAATATAATTTTCCTAACATTAATTCTCAAGATATAAAGCATAAGAATTTAAATTCCCTGAGGACAAAAACTATGTCATACTTTTTACATGCATATATAAACCTCAATATTACACTGTAGAAACTCAACTGTTGTATATAAAATATGACTCAGGTAGCTGATAATATATTCAACAAATGTCTAACTATATGAAGAAATAAATGCCCTTCACAAAAGACTCATTAAGTTTTTTTTCTCCTTACCCTTTCTTCTATTATAGGAAGTGAAATATCAATAAAAGGATCTTTCACCGTGGAGATCTTAAAAAGAAAACATATTGAGAACTTCAGATAGAATTCTAATATAGACAATGTAGTTTTATAAAGGCGTAAGCAAATCAGAATTCCCAGGCCACTTAAAATTTTAAGTTAAAAGACTATCCTGGAACAAATAGCAACTTAATTGGGTATAGCAGCACATATATAATCAAAACATGATATCCCAAAACTTCAATAAATGCAACCCTATTGAATTTTATAATGTTGTCAATATCACAATAGCAGTAATATTTAAAGTAACTTCAAAATAAGCTATGTTTAATAATGATGATTAACTAGAGATATGAACATATGTGTTGTGAAATTAGGGCCATAACATAAATAAAACAAGAAAAAGCCAAGAAAAAAGCCAGAAAGTTTGACCATTTTATAGATTCTATAGGGTAATTCTGTTTTAAAAGATACTCTCCAGCTTGTGAGACAGAAATCAACTTTTACGTTGAATATACTAGAAATTTAAGAAATATCTCATTGACAGTCTGTGTTTCCATATGACAGGCTAGAGGGAGATATAATGCTGACTGTGTGAGACTAGAGAGGATAGAGAGGCACTCCATAATCTGGGGCAGGAGAATGTGCATAAAGGCTCTCTCTTACAACAAAATCTGACAAAGGTGTAAACCCGTCATACTCTAAGTTTTATGCTTTCAGAAATATTCCTTATCAAGCAATAGAAATCCTATAAAAATGTATACATCTTTAAACTGTTGTTAAAGGACAGATGGCATTCCGCCACATAAAAATTAACACTAAATTCAAAGATGTATAAAATCTGCTAAAAAAAAAACAAGTTAGATCACCGTAGGTTATGTTACTACATTAAATTATTTCCATGGGAAGTACATTTTAGGGCAATGCACACAGAGTGGGCAAAAGTAGGTTTATAGTTATGAGTACTCAAAAGAGTTTATTCTTGTATTATTAATTATTGTACTATTTTCCATATGAACAATTGTAAACCTACTTTTGCCCCACCCTGTAGTTACGTAACATAGTTATGCTCATCACAGACCTTTCTTTTATTTCAATCCAAACAAGTAGTTAACACATTCAAGTATATTAAAATAAGCTAAGAGAACTTCACAGGTTTCTCAGGAAGAAAAATAAAATAACACATTTTTAAAAATTATGAATTATGTTTACTTTCTAGGAGTAAAGGGTATATTTTAAGATTTTCAAAAACTACTATGTAGTCATCTGTCACAAATAAAAAGACATGACTGCTGATAATTATATGTGAAGGCAAATAATCAAAACAATGTGACTGTAAGCTATTCCATGTTAAAGTGAACTTCAAAGTACCTACATTTGCACATTCTTCACACATGACTGTGCTCGTTAATTCACCAATAAAGATCCGATCTATGAAGTTCATTTTCACACCTTCTCTTCCATATGCTGTAAAAATACATTTTAATGCAAAAACACATGTCAACCATCAACCTTACAATGTAACATTTTTTTTCTGTTGATTCAAAAGAAATCCAAGGCAGATGTCCAGTACAACATTTAATAATGTATTTTACCACATGATATTATGTCTCCTTTATAATTCTATAAAGGAAATGTGACTACCAACTACAGTAGTCTTCGAGAAGTAACAAACTGCTCGTAAAAGGTAAAATGAGTTGAGCAAAAACCATGATTCATACTACGTCTCAGCTGTTCCCATTAAACCCTTTAAAGCCTCTGTGCCTAACCTAGAGGTGGAGGGATGGGGAAGGGGTGTGCTCTTAGGGCTATAGATGCCAGGGCTATAACTATGGAAGTGGCAGAATAGTAAAGACAAGTAGACACAGCATAGTGTAAAGAAATAACATGGCGATTAATAACTCATTAATATCTATAACTGCTTAGTTATATTAAAAGTGTCAAAATTATTTTGTTTGAAAAACATTTGTATATCAAGGGAAGTTATACCTATGATTTGCTTCAAAATAATTTGGAATTGGGGAAAAAAATAGATGAATCCCAACATCCCATGAACTGAATGTAGTAAGTGAGGTGATGGGTACATGGATACTTGGGGCTTCATATACTATTCTTTCCTCTTTAATAGAAGTTTGACGCCCTGGCTGGTGTAACTCAGTGGATAGAGCATCAGCCTATGAACCAAAGGATCGCTGGTTCAATTCCCCAGTCAGGGCACATGCCTGGGTTGCAGGCCAGGTCCCTGGTGGGGGATGTGCAAGAGGTAACCACACATTGATGTTTCTCTCCCTCTCTTTCTCCCTCCCTTCCCCTCTGTCTTAATAATAATAATAATAATAATAATAAAAGTTTGACATTTTCCAAAGTAAAACAGCGGGGAAAAATATATTAAAAATCTATTCACTCCTGTTTCAAACTCCTATCTTTTTGGGGTGTCTATCTTCCAAAACATTGCATTTTCTACCTTTTAAAAAGATTTGAAGCACTGAATGACAGAGCAGACATATCTGGATATATCAATACACATTTGTTAATTATAACTATGGGAAATTATGGTAAACTAAGATGTTTCATTAAGAAAAATTATACAAGGGATTAACTACAGAAAAGATTTCAAAACTGGAAAGAAACGAAAAGAAAAACTGGGCAGTTATTCTAAGCATGCACTAGATGGCACTATCTCAAAACAAAAGAGCATGCCTGAAAATCTACATTTTTAAAAATCTTGAACCCATAACTGTACGTAAGGTTTCAGCATATATAATCAGAACATATATTTGTTTCTAAATTATAGACATATATAATGGACAGTGTACACATATAATACTACAACAAAACAGAAGTTAGAAAAGAGAATAAAATACAAATAATATTTTTGAATGTCTCCCCAAAAATGACTTTATACCACCATTAGATAAAATATCTCAAGGAAGAATATACATTTAGGACACGGTAAATCACTAAAAACAATGTAATATAAACCCACACTTAAGTATTTTAAGTGATCAGCTTTGATTAGATAGTGACTGTTTTTACTTCAGATTTTGACTGATAAAGAGTTAATACTAGGAGTAAAATAGACATGTATGCTTGACCTATTAGTGCTCTCTTCAATAAATGGTTTCCTTGCAGGGATCTTTGGAGCTCTTAAGCATTTTGTCCAGTTAGAACTAGATAATAGCCATAAGTCCACACAACCGAGCACACCTCAACTGCAAAATGATACAATATGATAAAAGTGAACTCCCAGGTAAGGGTGTTACTTTTAATAACCTTGAGTTTCCCTTAGGATACCTCATATAAGCAACAGTGTCAATCTGTATGTTTGATATTAGTTTTTATTTTTTTTAATTCACATGGATAAGTTCTAAGATTTTATTTCTATGACCCACTAGACTACCTTGCAGTCACTGGAATAAGTATACCTTGATTTTAAGGCAACTACTTTAGGGCATTCATTCACATAATGCTCAGTTCTGTTTCCCCTGAGAAGGGCCTTTTAGTATTTTCTTATAGAAGAAAGCTTTACCAGTGAGAGAGTCAACATACCTTTGACTTTTTTTCTAGTTTCATCATCAGCAGTTTTAGTTGTTGGGTTGTTAAATGCTTTTAGAATGCCAGCTTGTATTCTCTATAAAAGAAGGTTAATAAGAACTTATTAAGAGTCTATTCTTTCAAAGCAGTATTTTGTGTTCCTTTGAATAGAACCTGGTTTAGTAATAGTTAACTCCAGCCTCATCCTCTTAATAATAGGAGGACTTTCAAACAGCAAGGAACACTGGACCTCGGTTTCCTAGTTGGTAAAATAAATTGACGGAATGTTTTAAAAATTAAATATATACTTTCTTCCAGTTCTTCAATTCCATAAATGAACAATTTCCTTATTGAGGAAGAATTTGAAATTAGAGTCCAAGTTCCTATGTTTAGGCAGACAGCCTAGTCTCACTATTCTTATAGGTTTAGTTACTTCTCCCTCTTTCCCCTTCTCTCCTCTTCTTTCTCCATTTGTCTCACACTCCCCACACCCTGCCCCATCTCCCCCACTCTGTCCCTAAAATGATATATTCCTTAAGAAGGACAAAAAGTCACATATAGACCATATGAAATTTCTTGTCTGTGAGGAAGAAAACCATAATATATAAGAAACCCTTAAACTGGTCACTATGACTTCCATACAGAGTATTTTATTTACATAAATATATAACTAAAGTCCAGAATATCAATTAATGTCCACAGCAAGAATATCCTAATATTTGAATTTAGCTGTCAATAATGATAATGTATTAAAGTCTTTAGCAGCTCTTAGTAAATGACAAGGTTTGTTTTCACATGTCTTGCGTATGTTTTAGGAAAGATCCAACCTCACAGAAATATTTTAGAATAAATTAAAACTACATATTCCAAAAATAAAAGCTTATCTAAGCTAATCATCTTTCACACTAATTATGCCCCTAATTAATGGATAAATTTAATTGTCTCTAATTCACATTTTAACAGTGGAGTGAAAGGAACATTTGTTAATTATCCTTCAAAATATTTTTTAAGTAAAGACTTAATCACATGTTTTCATTTGTGAAACCACTGTTTGATCTGGACTTCCTGGTGTAAAAATAATACATAACTTTGTTAAAAAATCATTACGTCAAAGAGAAATTAAACTCAAACTGCAGACTTCCTAGAGAATCATGAGAACACTACATATCAGAATCTGTGATACTTTCCACTGTTCAGAAGAAAAGTCTCAGACTTAAATATTTAAGTCCATTGAAAGAATATAAATCAATAAATTAAGCAGCCTACTTACAAGTTTAGGAAAAAAGAATATCAACACTGAACAAAAGTACAAGAGGAGAGTTAGTAAAGATAAGCTGATTGTGTGATTGGGGAAAAAAATAAACCCACTAGCTAATCTTCCTTAATCAAGATAGGCATAAAAAGTATAACATCACACCTAAAAAAAAGGGAAACCACCAGCGAATTTAAAGGCATTTGAAGTATCATGAGAAACGACTTTGCTCAATTCTCGTGCAATTACATTTGAAAAATTCTTTAAAAACCTAGATACTTTTTTAGGAAATTAATCCCAGAAAAGACCAAAAACTTTCCAGGTTTCATTGGGGGAGTGGGGTGGAGAGAACATTGTTAACTAACAGCTGACAAATAACTCCAGGCTCAAACAATTTCACGAAGGAATGCCATGAGTCCCACAGCACAGTTTGACCGGGAGGCTTTTATTTTAGTGACGTGTATCATTCTGGTAACATCAGCCACTGCATTAATAAATGTAAGAGGAAAAATTCATAACCTTAATATTCCCTATTCACTACTATTAGTTATCAATGTATTAAAGTTCGAGTCATTGTATTTGATAGAAAAATAAAACTCAGGTATAAAAATTATAAAGATAAAATATAATAAAATCAATAGCCTTCACACAAACAAAACCCTAAAGATATGGAAGAAAATACCCCATTTATAATAGCAACTAAAAAGATAAAATAACTAGGAATAAGCTTAAGAAATCTGTAAGATCTAAGTGAATAAAGCTTTAAAACACTACTAAAGGACACAAAAGAAAACTTCATCAAATGGAAAGACACACTATATTCTTGGATAGCTCCTAATATTATAAACATTTCAATCCCCCAAATGGATACGTAAATAGAATGGAGAGTTGAGAAATAAACCTGAATACATAGGAAAATTAGTATAACTAGGATATTTTAATTTAGTGGGAAAAGCATACTACACAGTTTGGATTACTGTAGGGTAGTCAAATGGAAAAAAAAAGGAAATGAGATATATTCTAATTGATCAAGAGTTAAATCTAAAAATGAATAATAAAAGTACTAAAAGAAACATGGAAAAATAACCTTGGCGTGGGAATGTCTTTTTGCCTTTTTTAACTATGACTCTCAGTATCCAAAAACCGTATAAAAATTGTTAAATTCAAAAGCCAAACAATTTTTAAACTTTATTTAAAAAACTGCTTCCACAAGTAAAATCAAAATACAAATCACACACTTGGAAACATATTCTCTCCTACTACAAAAGCTTTTAGAAATCAGCAAAGACACAAGACCCAGCAGAAAAATGGGCAAAAAAATAGGAGCAGATGAAAAGATACTGAGTCTCATTTAAAAGAGAGAATTGTACACTAAAACTACCCTGAGATACCATTTTCTACCTAACAGATTGGCAAAAATTAAAAAGTTTCACAAAATAGTATTTTGGTGACACAATAGGAAAATAGACCGCCTTATGTGGTATGTTGCTGACAGAAGTGATGACTATGCCTAGGAAGGACAATCTGATCCAGCAATCTCATTTCTGCATCTACAGAAATACCTACACACATGCAGAATAATATAAACACATTATCCAGCACTGTTCATAAATGCAAAAACACTGGAAAAATCAATAAAAAATTTTGGTTAAACATGTCTTTAAAAATATATTTTATTGATTATGTTATTACAGTTGTCCCCATTTCTTTTCATTTGCCCTCCTCTGCACAGTACCCCCCTCCCACCAGCAATCCCCTCCCTTAGTTCATGTCCATGGGTCATGCATATAAATTCTTTGTCTACTCCATTTCCTATACTGTTCTTAACTTCCCCCGTCTATTCTGTACCTACCAATTTGTGCTTCTTAATCCCTGCACCTTTCTCCCATTTTCCCCCTTCTCTCTCCCAACTGATAACTCTCCAAATGTTCTCCATATCTATGATTCTGTTCCTGTTCTGCTTGTTTGCTTAGTTTGTTATTTGGATTCAAATATTGATAGCTGTGAATTTATTGTCATTTTAAGATTTGTTTTGCTCTTCTGTTTCTTATATAATTCCCTTTAGCATTTCATATAATAATGGCTTGGTGATGATGAGCTCCTTTAGCTTTACCTTGTCTGGGAAACACTTTATCTGCCCTTCAATTCTAAATGACAGCTTTGCTAGGTAGAGTAATCTAGGTTGTAGGTCCTTGCTTCTCATTGCTTTGAATATTTCTTGCCAATCCCTTCTAGCCTGCAAAGTTTCTTCTGAGAAATCAGCTGACAGTCTTATGTGAACTCCTTTGGAGGTAAGTCTGCTTTCCTCTGGCTTCTTTTAAGGTTCTCTATCTTTAACCTTTGGCATTTTAATTATGATGTGTCTTGGTATGGTCCTCTTTGGGTCTATCTTGTTTGGGATTCTCCATGCTTCCTGGGCTTATATGTCTATTTCCTTCAGTAAATTTAGGGAAGTTTTCTTTCATTATTTTTTTCAAATAAGCTTTCAATTTCTTACTCTTACTCTTCTCCTTCTGGCACCCTTACAGTCTGGATGTTGATACATTTAAAGATGTCCCAAAGATTCCTAAATTTATCCTTGTTTCTTTTTTAATTATTTTTTCTTCCTGCTGCTCTGATTGAATATTTTTTCCTTCCTTGTGTTATAATTTGTTGATTTGATTCTCAGCTTCATCCTCTCCACTGTTGGTTCCCTGCGGATTTTCCTTTATTTTACTTAATGGTACCTTCATTTCTGCCGGTCTTTTTCATGGTGTTCAAGTATCCAGTGAGTTCCTGGAGCATCATGATAACCAGTGTTTTGAATTGTGCATCTGATAGTTTGCTTATCTCCATTTCATTTAGTTCTTTTCCTGGAGTTTTTTTCTGTTCTTTCATTTGGGCCCTATTTCTTTGTCTCCTCATTTTAGCAGCCTCCCTGTGTTTGTTGCTAGTATTAGGTAGATGGGGCAGAGCCTTCGGTTATCACCAGGGAGGGGCAACCTGTGTCACTGCTCTGCTGCTCTGTGTGGGGGAGGGGTTATGGAGAAGAAAATGACACTGCCTGGTCTCTGGAGCTTTGCCCAGAAGGAAGCTGTCTCCCCACTTGCACTTCACTTTCTCCCCATATGCCACTGGTGCCCTTCCAGCTGTTGCCCTGGTCCTGAATCTCAGAGGGGGTCTGCGTGAGTCCTATGTCTATTCTGGGACCTTTAAGAGGACATGGTTTCACGTTGGCTGGTGTAGCTCAGTGGACTGAGCGTCCACTTGCAAACCAAATGGTCACCAGTTCGATTCCCTAGTCAGGGCACATGCCTGGGTTGTGGGCCAGGTCCCCAGTAGGTAGTGTGCGAGAAGCAACCACACGTTGATGTTTCTCTCCCTCTCTTTCTCCGTCCCTTCCCCTCTGTCTAAAAAATAAAATAAATAAAATCTTAAAAAAAAAAACAAAACAGGATGTGGTTTCTTCTGTTGTCCCAACCCCCACTGGTTTTTACAGCCAGAAGTTATGGGGACTTATGTTCCTAGCACTGGAATCCTGGGCTGGGTGGTCTGGGGCTGGGATCCCTCACTCCCAAGGTATCCCTCCCATTTTTAATCCACCACATGTGGATGTGGGACTACCCTTCCTGTCTTGGCACCTCTCTGTGCCACCCCATGTCTCTCTCCATGCCTCTCTGTGTCTCCACCCCTCCTACCCATCTGGATGAATATGACATCTGTAAATCCTTGGTTGTCAGACTTCCACACAGCTTGATTTTCTGTCAATTCTGGGTGATATTTGTTTGTAGTATACCTGTATTTTTTGCTATAGTTGTGCACGGGGAGGCAAAGTATGTTTACCTATGCGTCCATCTTGACCAGAAGTGTGGTTAAACATGTTGAGCTTTAAAAAAATTAATTAACTAATTAATTAAAGGAAGCTTCCTATCTTCTGAGATGGAAAGGCTGCTACAATATCTCAAAAAAGACCAAGTGTGAAAATGTGTATATACTGTATATGCCAGAAAAAATACACAGCATACTTTTCTTAAATAAAGAAAAGACAAATTATACATATATACCACCAAATGAGAGCATAAACTAAGAAGGACAACATTGCAACATCAGGGCCAATACATAAGAGAGGCAAAGGGAATTGCCAGGAGCAAGTTAGGAAAAATTCCAGAATAATGCCTATGCATCAAATGTGTGAGGCATCCGATCCAGATTGGAGCAGTGAGACTTATGAGAAAGACAGACTGCTAACACCAAGGTCCCCTCTGCCACTGTACCATGCTTTTAATCCGAGGAGAGGTTGCATGTGGAAGAAGCTGCTAATGTCCTTATTCTTTCCTCCATCCATGTTCTGCTGCCTGGGTCATCAGAAGGTACACATTACCCTCCAGAATCATCCTGCTTTGACCTATTTCGGAGAGCCATGAGCCAGGAGCAGAAATCACAGAGCAGCTCTGGCCTTTCGGCACCACAGAGCTACTACCTGGTCTCTGCTGCACCTCTGCTTGTTGCCTTGACTCTGATGTGCCTGGCTCAGGACACGTTCATGACTTTGCACGTGACTTCCACAAAAAGAGCTCTTGTACACTCTAGAAAGCCAAAGCCAGATTATGTTCAAGAGATACTCTCAATTCACCTTCTTTGGGGAGCCTTCATCCAATAATGCCAATAGTTTGTGCTTGCTACCCTATTTTGCAAAACTAAACAATATATTTTATAAGCAAACACCAGTAGTTCTCAAAACTAAGAAAAAGCAATGGAATGATTTCTGTAAAAGTCAAGACGGTAGTTACCTTTAATGAGGAAAGCGTTTGGGGGAAAAAAGGAACAGCTTCTATAGTACTAATAACTTTCTATTTTTTAAACTCTGAGGGGGCAGTGAGAAGTGCTACTGGTGTGCTACTGGTATTTATATTATGCTTTAAACTGTATGTATATTTGTACACATTCTTCTGTATTGAGATGTTTCATAAGTTTTTAACACCCTCCCCCAATAATTGTGGAACTGCGTTTCATTTATTTACTGGTCGACGATCAGCACATATTTCCTAGAACTGCTCACTATACTCTAGTGTATTTTGAAAGTTAATGCAAAATTCAAAAACTTAAATATATACAAAGGAGGGTATAACAGTAAACATATTGTAACCCATACTATGTCACCTTGAAATATACTTATATGTGAAGATAATCAAAATAATAAAATGTGTCCAGGAAGGCTATTAAATACTGAGATAATCTCTAATTAAGACTCAATAAATTTGAAAATTGATATAATTCAGATATTATCTAAGCTAAAGATGACTTACACATGAAAAAAGAATTTCTTTAATGAAAATAAATTAGAATGGTGTGCATTCCATGCAGGAGAAATATTTAGTGTATATAAATAAAAGATTCCAATAAATACCAATGTTCATCTGTAAATATTTACTGTAATTATAAAAAGGCTTTCCAGTTACTAACTCAATTTAGAAGGCCGTATATTTATTCTACAATCTGAACATTTTGTTAATTTGGATATGACTTTCGATGTGATTTAATTAGTCTTTACTGTATTTTAAAATGTAAGCTATGACATCACACTAAAAAGAGTAAAAACAAAGAAAAAAAGAGTAAAAACAATGAAGTTGACTAAATTATTGACTTTTAAACTATTTGGCTTTTAGGTAGTTCACCAAACTGAATAAAATAAATGGATTTAGGTCCATCTACAACCTCTCATTGTTAAGATTTGTGCTTTGAACCATTTAGGTTAAAAAAAGATAAGACTCTGGTCAGAGAGCTGCTAACAATGGCAGCACATTAATCAACTAGCACTATAAAAGTTCGACTATTTCATGTCTCCATCTCAAACTTCTTTCAAAAATAAGAGTGCAAAAAACTCACAGTTTAAGTTAGCTGAGATATTGTGCCTTTAAAATAATCCTATCCAATAATATGTGTTATGTCTTTGAGAACAAAATAAAAATGTAACATCATTAATTTAGTGATAGCTCAGATTAAAAGGAAAAACAGTGAAGAAAATATATTTGTAAGATAAAAAGACTGCTTATAAAAGTTCTTATAGTAAATTTGATTTTATTTGCACTTAAAAAACTTATAATTTTATGCACAAATGATCTCTTTAGTGCTCTATTCAGAGCATGTTATAGTCCTGAACTTCAGAGTCATAAGAAGAAGACTTTAATGAAACAACACAAAAGGAGGTCAGTAGATTTTCATCGTTACTAAAATATTCTGGTGGCAGACATAATGCCGTGGCCTTTCTTCAATCAAAAAACACATGGCAGTGATAAACTACAACAGCAGCACGATTAGCAGCTGTGGGGTTCCCAGGCCAGACAATGCAGCTCCTGACTGGCTATGCACTGTAACTGACCTGCCTGACTGTCCTCTTACGAGGCTGAATAGATCCACAGACTTGACATTTTAATTTTGCCACACCATCTAAAGGCCTCAAAGAGAGGAAGAAAGATAAGAGCTTTCAAAAACCAATGTTTCCTGGTATACTTCCCGAGTTTTCAAGATACTGTGAATCCTAACATACCATTATGACAAAATAATAATTTAATTTGTAACAAAGAAAGTTATCAATAGAAGTGAAATAGAAAAAGATAATTTTTAACTCAATTTACAATGATCATGACCACCATATGATAAACATATTCCTGTAAATCATAGGGAAAAATTATTCTACCAATTGATAGTCTAAATTAATCTTAATATAACTCCTATATCATCTGTAGGCTCAAAAGCATCAAAATGCATTTACTAATCCTAATGTAAAGACAGAGCATTTCTCTCCACCTTGCTACCTTTTATGGCTCCCTCAACAAGAATATCAATATACCGGAGTTATTAAATTAGATTTAATACTATTTCAAATAGTGAAATAAATATGATTAAATTTTAAAATAAAAAAATATTATTTATATTAGTCCATGAAGACCAAGCATTAAAACTAAAATTTAATAAACAGTATTTAGAATTAGAAAGATCATTTGTTTCATAGTCAGAAAGACTTAAGTTTAAATCTCCATTCTTGGCATGTATTTAGTGCTAAGAAAATATGATAAAATTGTAGTTCATGAGGGACTGTGCTGATGTCGCTAAAACTTAACTAATTATAAATCACTTAATTGATTTTTCTAAAACAAAGTATAAGTAAAAACATAAGGCAGCACTGTCCTATCAATTTAACACTTAATTCAAATTATAACCTATTCAAAATCTCCAAGAAATTAGCTAGTATAACTTAAGAGACTATTTGTTTTTTTACCAATTCAAATTCTTAACCAAAATTGTCCATTTTAAGGTTAAGCACAGACACACAGTCCAAAACATTCACCGAACACCTACTATGTGCAAGGCACATGGGATACAGTACCATTCCTTGAGGAGATCACAGTCTAAGCTGACAAAGACACAAATTTAAATAGAAGGTGGCAGCATTCATAATCAAAATATATAAAAGCAGAGAGATAGTAGAAAGTGAGTGATACCTTCAAAAGTCGATTTTAAGTCAATAAACAGCCAATTAAGAATGGCACTGTTAATATACATTCGACTCTGTATCGTGAATTCCACATCTGTGGATTCAAACAACTGTGAGAAAATATGAGGGGGGAAAAACATGTTATCTTGTTGCTGACATGTACTATGTAGTTATGCCTACCACTGTTGCCTTTGTATTTAACATGTACAGACCTTTTTTCTTGTTATTTTTCCTAAATACAGTACAACTATTTGCATTTATAAATATATAGCATTTATATTTTATTAGGTATTATAGATAATCTTTACAGATGATTTAAAGTATGTGGAAGAATGTGCACAGGTTACGTGCAAATACTTTTATGTAAGGGACTTGAGCACCTGAAGATTTTGGCATCCTTGAGGGGTTCTGAAACCAATTCTCCGCAGACACCGAGGGATGACTGTACACTGTTTGGTAATATCAGGGAGTGACTAATTTTCAAGACAATTTCAAAGAAACGAACTCTCTCTTCACTGAAAACTGGCCACTAGGACTAAAGAAATACTATAAGGTTACAATTCAAACAAAGTAGAATCAAAAAAATAAAATAAAATAAAGGAGAGTCCTGACTAGTAACATAGTACCACCTACCAAGGCATATGAGCATTTATTTTCATGTGGTTGGTTTACTACACATTAATATATAGACTAAAAAGTATATTTATCTTGAAGGGAAAATAGGATTTCATTCATTATGACATGATTGACAGGGGCTGCCCACAGTGCTATCTTGAGAATGATGCTGAGATTGAATACAGACTCAGCCGGACTGTTACAAATAATCAGCAATGTCTCTACTATGAGTAAGAAAGGGGAGAAATGGAGGACATGTTCTGTCTGTTTGACATCTATAACATCTGCAATTTTCTCTGAAAAAAGAATTGTATCCTATTTGTATAAGACCCCCACAAAAAAGCTGAATTTAACTAGTTTAATATTAAAGTCAACAAACAGTCAATTAAGTGATTTGATTACAATAAACACTGTTTAGGGAATCCATCCAGTCCATAAACCATTCCTCCTTTTCTGAGAAACATTCCCTGATCCAGGACTCAGAGACCACAGCCCCCCAGCCACAGTGCCTGATCCCAGACTGCACACGAATGCAACATGGGATAATGAAGTTTCTCTCTCTTGGGAATTTAGAATTGGGATTCACAAACAGCCACTTCTATTTTCACATATGTAGAACTTCCACATGCAAACTATGGAGGTCATGTGCTACCATTCAGCCAGAGAAGCAGAGAAACTATTCAGTCTGCAGAGAGATGAATAAAGAAAACCTACAGAGCCTGAAAAACTAAGCAAATAAGAATACTTTCTGGATTCCTGAAAACCTTCCTGTCCCAGCTAAATCCCCCTTCACCTGGATTCTTAGACCTCTTTCTTTATTTAAGCTAGTTTGAATTGGTTTCTGTTATTTATAGCCAAAGGGCATTAACTAATAAAGTATAGGGGTTGTGAGAGAATGAAAGAAAATAATCTTATAGAAGAGTCAAAAAGAGAGAGAAGAATCAATAGAATAATTCGAAAAAAAAACAAGTGACTTCTCAACCGCACATTAAAATTACGGTAGAAATTAATTCCTTAAGCTCTGTACCCTCTTTTTAAAGAGTATATATAACAAACAGAAAAAAACCTGACCTTTGCCCTGACCAGTGTGGTTCAGTTGGTTGGGCGTCATCCCAGTTCAATTTCTGGTCAGGGCACAAGCCTGGGTTGTGGGTTCAGTCCCTTGTCTAAGCGCATATGAGAGGCAACCGATCAGTGTTGCTCTCTCACATCAATGTTTCTCTTCCTTTCTTTCTTCCTCCATTCCCCTCTCTCTAAAAATAAATAAATAAATATCTTAAAAAAACAAAGAAACCTGACCTTCGTTTCTTCTGTCCTCACAGCATCCAGCAGATAATGCAGAAGCTCCTGACTGTCCTGTTGTTGAAAACTTTTAAATCGAGGGGCCCTATGATTTAAAAACAAAACCAGGAAAGAAATAAAAGAATGACCATTTCATCAATATATTACTAAAATTTAAAAGCACTTTGAAATAACATGTAGTCAAAGATTAAATGTATGTCTTTTTCTACTAAGTCGAAACACAAATGCAATTACTGTTCCAGATGAGATCTTAAGTGTATCAAGAAAATATGACTACCATTTATCAGGCAACTACTACATGCCAACCACAAACATTAAGCTTTACATATGGAAAAGTCACACAATCCTCAAACAAGCGTGGGATTCACTATTTTCTCTAGTTTAGATATGAAGGCTCAGAGGGATTACTTAAATAATTTGCAAGATCACAGAGCAGGCAAAAAATAGTCTTCAAACAAGCCATTGTTATTATATTCCTACCTGAAAATAACCAATAGAAAAGCAAATTATATTTACATTAAAATAAAGAACTATAAATTGGTATCGCTGTGAATGTATTTATTTTGAAGATTTGACAGGTTTTCTGTGCATTAATTTAAAAAATCAGGTGCTATTCATAGAGACATCAATACAACAAATGTTTATTTGATTTCAGTAACTTTAAAAAGAATATTCCCAGCAATAAGCCCCAAGGCTAAATGAACATTTCTGCCTAAATGCAAACAAGTTCTAAATTTAGAAAGTGCTCTGATCTAAGATGAAGAAACAATTTTGTCAACATAACACAAAATACTAAGAATATTCTATGTAGTACAAGACAAGTTTACAATGGTGTCATGGTGTCATTATGGTATGGTATAACACACAACATGCTCATTTGATATACACAGCAGTGCTATTAAGGAACTGATCATTAACATGAACTTTACTTTACACTTGAGAAAACTAAAAACAAGCTCAGTGCCACTGACATTAATCCAGGTCTTCTGATTCTTGGGTTCACTACTTTAGCGTTATTCCTCATTATCTCAGCATAAACAGTCATCCCAGTAATGTGCTAATGTGAGGCCCTGCTGCTAAAACACTATCTGAACTAACAGTAACTCTAGCCTGTAACAGGAGCCATCATTTCAGCTACTACTACCCACTCTTGCTAGGCAGCAGCAAACAGCAGCATAATGTTGAGAACACTTTCATTTACTCGCCGGAGGCGCTTCCCTTTCTGCATGTGGTTGGGCGTCCACCTCCTAGACCAGAGGCGAGGACAGAAACCAAGATAGACACAAATTCCAACCCTATCTGGGCCTCCACAGCTGGAATCCATTCAAGGCAGAAATTGCACAACACTACACTTATGCTGCAGGTATCAGAAAAGGTCAGTGGAGTGGAAGAAGGCTGAAGGGAGAAGCGGGGAAATCCTTCAGAGTGCCTCGCCAGCCAGGTGCCCGGCGGGAGGAGACAGAGTTTTCAACGCAGTCACACAGGCAGGAAACTGGTCCTGAACAAAGAGGAGCTGTCCCCACCATGATTGCCGATAGCTCCATCTCAACCAGGCACAAAGCACTTACTGCCTTCCAAACCGCTGACCAACACTTAATAAGCCTGGATTCTTCTCTTCCTTTCCTTTTCTAGGATGGGGGAAAAAATCATATGATGACTTACAGAACCTCTAATGGAGATTCTGAGCTACCAATAACAAAAGGGATCTTCAAGCTTAAAGGATTAAAAAAAGAAAGAAAAATCACCAAATATATGTAAAGATTCACCCCATTCAAAATAAGGGAAACTATACAGTCACAGGAAATGTACCTTAGTAAATGTGTTTCTGTGGGAAAGAGAAGGGAACTTTTAAAAACCTCGAATTTTAAAAGAAACATGTATGCACACTCATGAAACACGGATAGACTGTCAAGAAAAAGTTTTCCTTTGGGTGAAGATGAATCAGTCCATTCATTATCCAGAAACACTCTCAACTCAAACATAACAAATATAAAAAGAGAAAACAAAAGGGCTTAAGTGCAATTTAATTTTTTTAAAAAAGACCCACAAAGCAAAAATAGAACTTAAAAAGGAAGACAAAAAAACATAACAGACTTTATGGGCTCTGGGCCTGAAAAGTCTCAGCCCTTGAAGGGTTAAGAAAACTAAAAGTACTCACCTCAGAAAGAGGTCAGACCCAGGCTCATTGTTTAAGTATGGTGGATCTTCCCAAGAGCCTGAAAGGAAGCCTTTAGGCAAATGTTAGCTGAAGCCACAACAGAACACAGTCTAGGGACCTGCAGCTGACCCAGCTCCCAGACTCTTCTCACATCCCCAAAACCAAGGTAGCAGCTGGGCTTGGATCTCCAAGGCCAGTCTGTAGGGTGAGCATGAGGCTATCTTAACATTTTAAATTTTTAGGCAGTGAGGATGGAGGTATGCGGAAGGAGAAGTGACGGGAGTGGTGGGAAAACAAGGAGGAGTAGAGGAAATGGGGTATAGCAAGTGGAGCGAAGGTGGCTGAGGACTACAAACAGAAAGATCTACTCTGAAGGAGCCTACAACGCAATATTGTCAAACACATGAAGGAATGTTTAAAAAATCAACAATTAAAATGAATTTACTTCACTCCAAATAAGTTTTATAGAACCGTCCCAAAGATGTTACAGTAAATGTGTTGAGAATGTCCAAAAACATACAGGCATAACTGTCAATAAAAGCCTAGGTATTAAGAAAAGTTGGAAAAATGAAATAAGAACATGTACAATAGCTATTAATAAGATAGTCAATTAAAAATACTAGAAATAAGCCCTGGCTGGTGTGGCTCAACGGACTGAGTGCCGGCCTGAAAACCAAAAGGTCACCCATTCGATTCCCAGTCATAGCACATGCCTGGGTTGCAGGCCAGGTCCCCAGTAGGGGGCGTGTGAGAGGCAACCACACATTGATGTTTCTCTCCCTCTCTCCCTTCCTTCTCCTCTCTCTAAAAATAAATAAGTAAAATCTTTAAAAAAATAAAAAATGCCAGAAATAAGACAATAAAACCACATATAAGAGTACAAAAGACAGGATAAATGTTAAACTACACAGTTAAAGGGTGAATTATAAATGAGAAGATAATACATAAGAACATACCCAAATACTATCATATACTGTATTTTCATTCTATCTTAAGAATTAGGTCACGCTCTTTAAGGTACATGACACACCACAGAATATTCTTAAGGTAAATCTAACAAAGTATGTGCAGGATTTGTAGTTTGAAAACTACAAAACTTTGAGGAGGAAAATCAAAGACTCAAATTAATGAAAAGATGTGTCATACTCATGCATTGGAAGACTCAATATTAAGGTGTCAATTCTCTCCAAACTGAGATCAGTTTCAATGCAATTACATTCAATTACATTCAATGCAATTCCAATTGAGAAACTAATTCTAAAATTCGCATAAAAAAGCAAAGGACCTAGAATAGTTAAAAAAAAATGAGGAAAGCTCAAGGAATCACACTACCAATTCCAAGACTTACTATGAAGCTACAGTAATCAAGACATTGCAGTACTGGGATAAGGATAGATAAATGTAACAGAACAGAGTTCAAAGCTAGACCCAACATATCTGACTTAAATCTTCACTTGATTTTTAAAAAATCACTTTTCTTAATATGTAACTCTTGTTAAAGTAAACATAACAAAGCAAAAGAAAATGCAATGTTTAAATGTTTTCAAATAATGTTTCACCCAACAATTCTATTTGTCCTACAAATAACTCTCACAGGTACAAGATTATATATACACATTCACGCATACAGGAGTGAGCAAAAGTGGGTTTATATTTGTTCATATGGAAAATAATACAATAGTTCATAAATAATAATACAAGAATAAACTCTGTTTTATGTACTAACAACTGTAAACCTGCTTTTGTCCCACCCTGTATTTACATACGTAAAATCAAATACATTATTCTCACATGTACTAAATGGAAAGATGTACAAGATATATTAAGCAAAACAAACAAGTTGCAGACAATTTTTATGTTTGTATATACATAATTACTTTTAAAAAGAATAAAAAACACAATACTAGTTTGAATTATCTATAAGCACCTATTTAATAATAATTTTTTAAAATTCATAAATCCTTATAAAACCAGAAAAATGATACAAAACAAAGTTATTTTGGACAGAGTCTAAAAACAAATTTCTAAAGCACCTAATATCCTAAAAAGTTCTTAACTTTATGAGGCACCCATGTCTCTGAAACTTTTCAGGGATTTTGTTGTTGTTGTTGTTCCTCGGGCTTTGAGAAAACAGCATTTGCCAAGCAAATGAAACATGCAATATATTCACTATATTTTTTACTACATTTTATGATGTCACATTATGCTCAGTGAAATAAGCCAGTCACAGAAAGACAAATACTGCATGATTCCACTTATATGAGGAATCTAAAATAGCCAAATTCATGGAATCAAAGAGTGGGATGGTGGTCGTGAGGAGCTGGAGAAGTGAAAATGTGTAGTTGCTACTCATTAGGCATAAAGTTTCAGTCAAGCAAGAAGAATAAGCTCTAGCCCTGGTTGGGTAGCTCAGTTGGTTAGAGTGATACACCCAGACTGTGGGTTCCATCTCCAGTCCAGGGCACATACAAGAATCACCTAATGAATGCCTGGATAAGTAGAACAACAAATCAGTCTCTCTCAATCTCTCTCTCTCTCAATGAAATATTAAAGATTGTAGATATATAAATATGCCAGTTCATATTTCAAGAATTTTGTTTCTGCATATTTTAGTTAATTGTGGACTGAGTAGTTTATGAGCTCCATGACAAGGTCCATTTTTAATATGTTATAGGTTGGGTCCCTGAATTGTAGCAAGTACTGACAACAAAGTAAACCCTCAATTTTCTAGATGAAGGAATAAATAAATACATTAAAGTTAAGTCAGGACCTTTGTGGCACGTGTTTATTTTCAGGCACTCAAAGATTTTGTTTTTAAACATACTAGTATCTTGAGAAATTCAGTTAACTCTATCTGCCTTGAAACTCATCTTTTTAAAAAAGAAACTAGGTTAGATGATCTATTGTAGCACCTTTTAGATTTTATAATTCTATAATTTTCTTACATTGTCATAGCACATCATGGGCTCCTGAGTCAGGACAGCCCTCTATTTGCATCCCGGCTTTATCATTATGAAATGAGGTAAGCTACTCAACTTTTATGAGTCTCGGTTTCCGTGCAGATAAAATTAGGATAAATAATCACCTCCCCAGAGTATTAGGAGATACAATTTTCATAAAGCACAGAGTTGCAACTAAATAATGTTCATTCTTTCTCTTGGTAGTCTATGCAAAATAGCAACGTTACATACAGTAACAGTGAAATTACTCATATTAAGTATAAACACAACAGTATTTTGTAACTCATGGTTATTTATATTAAGAATGTAGGTGCACCTACTTCTGACAAAGTTGATTGAAAAGAGCTTTAGGAGAAAGCGGTCCCTTTTCAGTTTCCTTCATGCTGTGAAGAAACAGGATCAAGGCTGAGGTCAAAGGTCCAGGGCTTGAAAGTTCTACCATTAATGGATCCTTTAAAAACATGATCAACTCTATGTCAGAAATATGTAATTTATTATTTAAAATCAATGGTTATATTTTATTTAAATGATGACAACTAAATTGCTTCAATTGTATTAAGAAACTTTATTCTCTCATGTATAAAATACATAAAAATAAAAAATGGAATTATCTTGAAAAACACAGGTACTAGCACATCATCTGCCCTTTACTTAATAAAGCTATTAGCTTAACAATGAAGTTACCAATCTTTAGTTGCTTGTAACTGTCCCTTAATGTGCTCTCCTAAAAGTAAAATTATTCATCTACTTAATATTTGTACCCCTTTACAAATAATCATAAATTATATTTATTAGCAAAACTCTATACCCTTCTTTTCCCCAAACATTTTACTATTAAATAAGGAATGGGAAATTATGTCACCAAATCATTATACCATCTCTCTCTTTTAAAGGAAAGACACAAAAGCTTGACCAAAGTAGCTTAAATTGTGTGAAGAATCAATGCACTTTACTTTAGAAATTTTTTCCCACCAAATTTTGTTTTCTAAAATATTAATTTCACCAGTAACCTCCCTCTCCTTATAGACAATGAATAAAAAGCAGATACCAAGTATAATCCTCAAACCTTACAGTATGTTATCTTCTAGGAAAACTATCAAATATGCTGTCTCATTCATGTATTCATAAAATACATGTTACACATATATTTCATACCAACTATCCTTAAAAATTCACCATCTGGCTAAAACCATGGAAAGGACAGGTTATAATTTTCTATAGCTTTTGAATATCAAAAGTGCTTCCTGCCATGTTAAGTATATTGAAGGTTACCTCAAGGATCAAATGTAAAATCTAAGGCAGTTTCAAAGCCCAAGCACTAAGGTATACTTTTCTCCACTCCCAAATAAAGTATTTTTAGACAAGGTAAAACATTTTCAGAATAAGTCAGTAAATAGTCTTAGTTTTAAAGCACATTTTAACTTTGAACATAAAATTAAATTTGTTGATGAGAATGCAATTATGCAATAGTGAATCTCACAAACACGTTGACAGAAAGAAGCCAAATGCAAAACTGTATAACATGTGAATTCATTTACATATAATATTAAAACAGACAAAACTAATCTGCTCTGTTAGCAACCAGGTTAGGGGTTATCCCTGTCAGGTCAGGAGAGAGTGAATGGAAGGCAACCTGAAGGGGGCTTCTGGCTGCTGGTAATGTTCTGTTTCTTAAGCAAAGTGCTGGTTAGTTTCAGTTCAGCATGTTCACTTTGCGAAAATACATCATCTATCCAATTATGATGTACACTTCTCTGTATGAATACTTTAGTAAAAAGTTTTTTTAAAGTAAGCATACTGCTGAGATGCATACAAATACTAACAAATTGAATCTAGCAACATATAAGAATAATAATACATTATAACTAAGTGGGGTTTGTCCTAGGAATGAATACCACATAGGTTTGAAAATCAATCACTGAACCTTACCACATTAACACAAAGAAGAAAAACCATATGATAACCTCAGCAGATGCAGAAAAAGCATCTGACATAATTCAACATCCATTCATCATGAAACTCTCAGAAAAGTGGGAATAGATGGGAATGTCCTCAATCTTATGAAGAACACATATGAAAAACCTACAGCTAACTTCATTCTTAGTAATAGAAAAAACTGAATGTTTCTGCCTAATTTGGGGATTAAGGCAAGGATATCTGCTCTCATCACTTCTATTCAACATATTACTGTTGGTTCAAGCCAGCATGATATGGTAAAAAAAGAAACAGAAGGCATAGAGGTTACGAAGGAGAAAGTAAAATTGGTTATTGAAAGAGTAGTGATCCACACTGACAGTCCCACAGTTCAGGTCAACTCTATGTCCTAAAAAACCTAAGTCCTAGGATTGATCAGCTCTAATATCTAATTGCTATATAGTAATCTTGAGACGCAGATTCACATATGAATAGTCAAACAACATTCAATCTCATTTCATAGGAAACCTTTTCAAATGACTAAGCATTAACTTCCACTTGGTTAAATAGTCTTCCCTATCTCACGTCACTTTAGGAAAGGGCATTGGGATCTACCATAAAAATGTTAAGGGGCTGAACAGGTAATGACTTTACAGTCTGCTTTTTTCAACAACAAAAAAATACCATATTGTCTTTCAAAATTGCCTCCTTAGAAGAAAAATCTAAGATAACTACATTGGGCTAAGAATTTTTAGAACTTCTCTTTGTTAAGTGTTTTTGAGAGTCAGATCATGAACTATACATGCACTCTTTCTTCCTCTAAAACACAAATCAATTTCTAACTAAAATCAATATTACTAGTGTCAATGCCCTCCAGCCAAAGATCGCCAGGAACACACCTGTAGTTGAACAAGGTGGGATTACTATTGTAGTGTTGCACTGAGGGAGAACACAGACCATGGGGAGTCTCAGTAAGAGGGTATTTGATAGAACCAATACAGGATTTGGGCTCTACTTGGGTAATTCAGTGGGGAGTCTAAGCTTGGATACTGTCAGAAAGTGGGAGTAATTCTATAATTACGTATCTCAATAAATCTTATCTGTGGGTGGGGGGAGGCGAGAATGAGGATAAAGTTATAACTAGTAAAGAAAGAGCACTCAATATTTTGGCCAAGAGATAGGGTATTGGGCATTTTCTAAGTGGTAGAGTAACCTGCTTTTTGTGTGTCTTTAGATAAAATCATGAAAGTGGGCTTGCTTTGTCTCATTTTATCAGATTTTAGAGTAACCTAGCCTGGGTTGGTTCCGAGAGACTGTTTGAATAACATGACCTAACTGGGTGCCCGGCCAGCTTCTGAATGCCAGAGTTTGTTTTTTCTCTTATTAGCTTAAAAATCTTTTATCAGATTAGGTTTCAAAAAAACATTTGGATGCTCACTATTGAAACCAAATCTATTTTTAAAGGACAAAAATGCTATATTTAAGCAAATGCCACCAGTAACTACATAACAGGAGTCCTAGTTTTGCTCAACAAAAGTCAAACTCTTCTTATTTCTGGTATGTTTGTTTGAAAGCTATCTCAGTATTTTTGTACTGTTTGACCCGTATCAAACATATCTTAAAGTTATGATTCCAGAAGTTTTAAATCTGATTGTTAATTTTCACAAAATACTACTGAATTATTTTTTCAAATCCTCTGACTACCACCTCAATTGATAGTTCTGACAAAGAGGAAAGATAGATTTCAGCAACATCAGTGGCTCATCTTACCAGCTGAGAGTCTGATGATGGAAAAATCTTGAGTTCTGTACCATTTTCTTTGATCTCATTCATCAGTTCAGTAAGAATGTAAGACTGTGCCAAGTTCTAAAAGAAAACAAAAGTAAAGTCTGCCGATTCAGGTATACTATGCCTCTGATTTTACGGAATGAATTGTTCTCTCAAAGTTTCAAATTTTGTCTGGCATAGCAAAATATTTTAAGTTAAAAAATTTAATTGAATGTATTTTATGTTTAATAAATGTCACTATTACTGACAGAGCCATGATAAAGTACAGAGAAGACATTTAAAAAGCACTGTAGAAAAAAGTTTATGTATGTATATGGCAAAGGCTAAAAAAAGCCTAAAATAAAAAGAAAACAAATTTCTAGATGAACATTTAGCAACAGAAATTTCTAAATGAAGATTTAGCAGTCATTTGACAGTCAACAGGTATGCAAACAAATATAAATTAATTAAAATTATCCTTACATTTTACAAACCTTTCCAATGGCTCTTACCTGCATAACTGCATTAAAAAAACAAGTATTTCCTAAATTTGTAATTCCTTTTACAGATGTTACACAGCTGCTTTTTCTTCCCTTCTTTTTTTCACCTGTTTCACATTTTTCTTCACAAAGTTTTATAATTTTGGAAAATGTACCTAAGTTAGAAAAGAACATAATGGACATGAAATGTAAAATTAAATATGTATAATTTGACATAATTTAAATACATTATTTGAAATTAAATAAGATGTTTCCCCTGAATCAATATTCCTAAAGGGCAGGAACATAAACACAAATAAATGTCTCGAGTTTCGTATCTTACTGGTAAAGCAATTAATTTTCATTCATTGTAATATACACATCTGTACCTCACACCATAGTGCAGAATAAATTCCAGATGAATTAAAAAATTAAATGTAAAAGAGTAAATTAAAAAGACAAGTACAAAAGATCCAGATCATGTTTCCTAAATACCATTCCCTACTAAAAGGCATGTAGACTCCTTGAAGAAGTTGATTCTTAATTTGGGACAGAAGAGAGGCAAAATGAGCCTATAACATTATTATGTGCCAGAAAATAAGATAGTGCTCAAAAAAAAGTAATGAGTATATCAAAATACACAGTAGACATTTTTAATAGGTTCCCACTTGTCCAATGTGGGGCAATTTGAATATCAAAATAAAGAAGGGCATTAACAGATTATCATTCACTGAACAAAATGAAAGTGATACTGAATTGATAATTAACAAAAAGCAAATCACTATATAGTGGCAATTTTTTAATATTATTCTTGCAACTTTTCTGCATTTGAAACTGTCAAATAAAAAGTTAAAAAACTAACAAAATTATAATATAAAAGGTAAAATACCTAAGCATATAGTATAAGTGCATGTTTTGGGCTTACTAACTTGTATAATTAATGTAAATTTGCAAGTTACAGTATCATGTTTAATAACAGTATGAAAATGAACATTTCCTAACATTTATGAACTAACATGATTAATTGTATCTATTTAACAGCAGATTACTTTCTGAATCACTATTATTTGAAGACTGACAGGAAATTACCAAATTCTCAATTTTTTTGGTTTTAACTGAATGTTCTTTTAAATTCAATTCCTTTCAACCTCAGATTATATAGTTCTTAACAATTACATTACAGAATTTATTCATCTAATATTGACTTGATATCTTGCACTGTTAACTAACTTCTAAATATTTGGCAGTTTGCCCCTCCAATCAGATTAATGGGGATTAGGGAATGTCTCCTATGACTGTTCTTTCTTCCACAGGTGTGTGATTTGGGGGAGAACATACATTACAAAAATTCAATATAAATGAAAACCTATAAGACTAAACAGCAAATACAGTACTTGTAGACTCATAGCCCTCCATG
This sequence comes from Mormoops blainvillei, assembly GCA_004026545.1. Lineage (NCBI taxonomy): Eukaryota > Metazoa > Chordata > Mammalia > Chiroptera > Mormoopidae > Mormoops > Mormoops blainvillei. The sequence continues at coordinate 140,442 of PVJD01001262.1, read as the reverse complement.
TCTCTGACGAGCTCCTAAGAAGAAATGTTAAGGTAACTCCTCTCCACCCCGCCCTTCTCTACAAAAATATAAGGGAGGTAAACAGGGGTGGAGGGGTCTTGGTCTTAGGACAGAGCAAGAAACAAACACATAGAGAAAAACTTTAGCCCTGGCTGGTGTGGCTCTGTGTATTGAGTGTCAGCCTGAGGACTGAAAGGTTGCTGGTTTGATTCCCAGTAAGGGCATATGCCTGGGTTGCGGGCCAGGTCCCTCTTTGCAGGGGAGGGGTGTGTGAGAGGCAACCAATCAATGTACCTCTTTCATGTTTTTCTCCCTCTCTTTCTCCCTTCCTTCCCCCCTCTCTAAAAATAAATAAAATCTTTAAATGAATAAAAATACCTGTTTTTTTAAAAAAAGAAAAGAAAAAAGAAAAGAAAAACTTTAGTCTTGGGAATTGGCAGACTGATGTCAGGCACATGCTATTGGTTCAAACAAAATTTAACTTGGCATCTTTGACTTTTTCCCCTCCCGCTAAGGCATCTAGAGATGGGGCTCCACTATCAATTAGGTGACATTATTAACACATTTTCTCATAGGCTTTTCATAAGGATTAAATAAGCTGCTATTTGCGAAGTACCTGGCATGATAAGCACTATGCATGTGAAAAACAGCCCAGAGAGCCTACCAGAAATTGTTATTTGTGCCAGAATCCATATCTTCATGAGCTGGCCGTCATGTCCATTGCTTATCTGCTCTTTGTTTTTCTCTTTAATCACTTTTTGTACTGAGTTTTTGTTTCTCAAGTTTATTTCTTTTTTCTAATTGGGTTTTCTGAATGGTTAATGTGAGTTTTGCCTTTCATATTGACTGTGGTTTTCATAATTTTTTGTCTTTTCTTTTTAACGTGTGAAACTATCTTATCTCATTGAGAAAAATTAATTGGTGGTTTCTAAGATGTTTCTATCATTAAACAGATTGATTGCATGGAAAAGATTTTTCTTTCAAGTCTTAACTTTTCTCTTATGATGCAATAATTTTTCATAAACCTTACTACATGCTTTGCCTCTTTATTCCTGTTTGCTTATTCTTTAAGCATTATCGGTGGTTACTGGGTGTCTGTTGTCCACATATTGAAGAGTTGTTTTTAAGTCCCAACTCTAGAATTCCAGGTTAACACAGTGAAGAACAAGAAAGATCTCCCCTGCTGTCCTCCAGACATTACAATAAGTCATAAGAATTAAACTCCATACAAGAGTTTTGAAGTAAAGAGTTTTGAAGTAGTACAATTACTGAAGAAGGTCACTGAAGTGCAAAGGCCAGGCATGGAAAAAAGAGAGAGCGAGAAAAAGCCAGACAGTATTCAAATTTGCAAGTGAATGCACAAGCAAATGAGAAAAAAACCCACCAGTGCTTAAGAAGCACTATACCAACAAGAAGAAGCCCCATAGTGATCCTGGCTGGGGTTGCAAACCAGAGCTGTCCACCTCTTCATTATTATATCTGAGATTGTAACTGAAGGCTAGAACTGGGTGGTTTCATTATAGCCATTGCCACCAGATGGTTTCATAGTGATTTATAGAATCCATGCATTACTCCACCTTTTGGCACAAGGTTGTTACTCTGATTTTACATTTACAAAACTCAGTCTCCAACAGGTTAAGTGATTTGCTGATGGTCATAATGATAATCTTTTAATTATAAATCCATTGTTATTTTACCACCTAATTTCTCTTCAATGATTTACATACAATGAGAAGGATCATTAAAGAAAGTAGAGCAAGATTCTTACAGATTTCGGTATATGCAACCCTGGACAAATATGACTCTTCAAAAGTATTTCCTGTAGTTAACATTTGTAATAAATTTTGCCATAACACTTTTTAGTTTATTAACATGAAAACAGTGACTGGGAGAACTAAACTATATAGATTATATTAGCTATATATAAATATATTACATATATTATATACATTTATTATTCATTTAAAATACTTCCAGAAATAAATATTTTAATTGTATAAAAGCAAATAGCATTTTAAAACCATAACATGTAAATGACTTAGTTATCTGTGTACCACATTTCCCATCAGTTTTTAAAACATCTGGGATAGCACCCTAAAGTAAACAATGTTCATAAGACCATCTGGACAAAACTGCAGGCGAAAAGAAAAAGCATAAACATATGGAAAAACAGATTTTACCCTTCCCTTCAGGAGTAAGGAATGACAAATGTTGAACCGAGATATATCCATGCTTCACTGTGTGATGCTTTTCAGAACCACCTGGCTCTCCATGCAGAGCCACCAAATATGGACAGCGCTGCCAGAAAGAACATATCCACAGGCAATAGCAATAAAAATAGTTTATTTCATGGTTAAATAGCCACTTCACACAAGTGGCAAGGACCTATTTGTTGACTTTTACATGTAAGTCTGTGAGAACAGATTCAAAATTAACTATGCTATTGGGCTTTAATATTAAATAGATCAGATAATTCAACAAGAAAATAAAATGACATGTTCTGAGAACTATTTAAATTTTTTAAAAAGATTTTATTTATTTTCAGCTAGAGGAGAATGGAGGGAGAAAGAAAGGGAGAGAACATCCACGTGCGGTTGCCTCTTGTGCCCCCCACCAGGAACCTGGGCTGCAACCCAGGCATGTGCCCTGACTGGGTATCGAACGGGTGACACTTTGATTCTCAGGCTGGAGCTCAGTCCAGTGAGCCATACCAGCCAGGGCTAAATTTGTTTTATTTAAAATTCAAGGTTTTCATTTTACTGAATAGCACTTTTATAAAATGTGACAGTTTAAATTCAATTAATTTATCAAATATCCACTGAACCACTACCTATCCATACTTAACTACTTAAGATTTGTGACTATAGTATAAGGAAATTGATATATAGTGAACAGCATAGAGATATTAAGTCTTAAATTCATGATAATATGTTACTAAAACCAAGCATACATATATATTTGCTCACTAAGAAACTGTCAAATGAACTTTAAGATTCTAGATTAAAACAAGGGTGTCTCAGAATCAGTCTCTCAATTATTTGACATACAAACAGGTATATGTTTTAATAAGAAGCAATTTATTACTTCTATTAAAGAATAATTACTGGTCATTTCCTTTTTATAAACAACAAAGCTTTCTCATTCTGGTAGTGATTTTAGATCTTATTCACTTTAAAAACCAAATGTACCAAGGACTACAGTTCAAGATATTCTGAAGTATGGTATAATTAAAAGGACAAAGATGCTACAGCAATAACAAAAAAGATGAATTATACAATATCTGATTATCATTTGTTTTGTTCTCAAGTTCTACCTGAACTCATGAAATGCCTATACTTAGAAAGAACTTCAGTGTTAGAAGATTATTTTATTAAAAGGGATTTAATGCCGTACCTTTGTATTACGAACACTGTCATCAGATACTGCATTTATGTAACCAAGTAACATAGACATCGGTGAACAGCATAGAGATATTAAGAAGGTAAAGAATACTGAGAGAAAAATTCAGGCATTCTAGGTAAAAATTTTAAAGCTCTTTCATAGCTCTGTAGCTTACCTTTAATCCTATAATCTTCATACTCAAAGAGCTGCTGATTAAATTGAGTAAACTGATAAGATTTTGTATATACCCAGGTCTTGCAAGACAGAAAACTGACTGAAGCATCAGCAAAACACACAAAAATAAAATAAAATAAAAAGTAAAAAAATAAATAAATAAAATAAATAAATTGATGGACCTGGCAACAATGACATTAAGAACTTCATTATTACCCTAAACCCGCTAAAAATTATAAACAAAATTAAATATGAAAAAGTGAGTATTCCTGTCAACTATACCCTTGTATAATCTTTCTGGAGGGTAGTTTAACAACAGTAATTAAAATTTAAGATGTGTTTATAAATTGGCCAGAAGGCCCCCCAAAAATTTAACCTATAGAAATAAAACAGCAAGTATACAGAGATGCATCTTTTCTTATCATGGGAGAAAACTGAAAACAACCCATAATGGATTTGTTGCTAAGTAATATTAAATGTCTGTTTTCTCAAAATATTTGTAAATTACTTTGGTTAAATCAGAAGGGAAACAATGGTGCTTCCCAAGTTTCCCATAGGTGTGAGGAAAGTAAATTTATTTGGTACTTTGCTTATTTAAAGAAAGGGATGGAGAGCATTATCTCCTCTGATAATTGTCTCCATCGCAGAGAGATGATGAAATCAGCCTAGTTAGTAACAGAGAGTAAATTCAAAACTCAGCAGCATGGCTTTAGACTCTGCACACTTAAATAGTATGATCTACTATCTGTCAGTATAATAATAGTTGGTAAGGTAAATAAGTGCAATAATTTAAGACATTAATGAAAAGCTACTGATGATATGAAAGGAAAGGCCACTACTCTTAAGCAAAGAGGGATGTACTGGATGTGTTTGGTGTGTGTATTTGTAGCTTTATTAAAGTTTATAGCAGCCCTTCTTAAAGGGTTCCTCAAATGAATTAAGCCCTAATACTTTAGGGACCCACGTACGCAATTAATTTCTCCTTATGTTTCCAGAAGGGTACTAGGTTAGGTGTCATCTTTGGGAAAACTGAGAAAACAATCACTCAAATAATTTTATGTGTTCTGTATGCGAACAAGGAACGCCAGATTTAAATCCCTACAGGTAATGGTAAGTTGTTTTTTAAATGTCCAACATCTTTTTGTCCCTAACCCCTTTTATACAGGGAAATAACTTTTTTTAGTACTTATTTTTGAAAATGCATATTTCTTAGGCATATGACTATCACTTTTAAGCAAAACAAAATGTATTACTTTTTAAAGACAGGTTAAAGTATTATATTACATTTGAATTGTTACTGTAAAAGGGCACAATATTATTGTTATTATTTTTTATCCTCACCCAAGGACATTTTTTTCATTGCTTTTAGAGAGAGAGGAAGGGAGAGAGAGAGAAACATCAGTGTAGGAAAGAAATATCAATTGGTTGTCTTCTTGTATGCGAACTGACCAGGAATTGAGCACTCAACCTGGGTATGTGTCCTGACCGGAATCAAACCTGAATCATATCAGTTTATGGGATGATGCTCCAATCAATTGAGTCACACTGGCCAGGGCAATATTATTTATCTTACACTGTTTCAGATCCCAAACATACTATTTACTTTCTTATTTCAAAAAATGATACAGCAAACTTATACTTAATACAACCAAAACAACCAACAAACACAAATCATGTCTTTTTACACCAAGAGCATAAGCTTAATGAGTTTAACAGAATATTCTATTCTCTCTTTAAGCTCTTTGAAAATGGAATCCCACCAGTATTAAAATTATAGGCAAAATGTATCGTTTTAGAGAAAAAATGTGGGATTATCAATCATCTGTCTAGGTCACAAAAATCAAACCAACATTCAACAATATTATTTCACCAGGAGCTCCTGTATTCTATGAGTATTTATAGAATACTTACGTGACATTTACAAGACTACCAAAGTGACAAATGAGCCTTTCAGAGACTATCGACCCACTTTTAATGATACATATTTCTGTGTGGGTCTCACAAGAAAGTCTTCTTGCTTTTCTTCAATTTTGTGTTATATATCAGGATTTTATTGGCTGTTTTTATTTTTCTGGTATGTGTTTGAGGGGTAGGATATGGAGGGTTTTTGTTTTTTTTAATGCAAATCCCAGCATCAGATGTGGAATCTACACAGCTGTAAGCATTCTTCTGGGAACCTGCACTGGGGTTCCCTCAACTGCTTAATGCAATTACCTAAACCAGTCATGTAGTATTAATATAATTTGCCCACTTCTACAGCTGAAAAGAAGTTTAATTTTAAAAAGGAAAACAACTTGCTGCCCCATGACTCCTCTACCTTGGAACCAAATAATAATTACCTTATCTGTTTATTCTCAAAATTCCACTAACTCCTAGTTAACCATTAGCCTTGGAAATCTTTATTTGATCATGTAATAAACCACATACAAAGGCATTCCTATCTGCCTTCACACTATAGTCAAGAGATTTTTCTAAAATACAAAACTAATCATCCACGTCTCCATTTAAAATTAGTGGCTCCTCACTGCCCACAGGATACACTCTGAACTTATAGGGCCCTTTAATGTCTGTTCCTACCTGCCTCTCAAGTCTCGCCTCTCACCATTCCCCAGCACCACAAAACTCAACCTGGCATCTCTATAAAATTTCCCTGAATGTATCAAGCTCCCTCATCAATAAGCTATTTCCTCTGCCTGGAACACATAGCCTCTTTGTCTAGCTGATTTCTAGATACCTTTCAGCTCTTGGCTTAGAAAGGTCTTCCTCTAAATAAAATGTTCCTGGCTCCTCCAGTCTAGGTTAGAGGCTGCTCCAAAGTATTCGCACAGCACCCTGTACTTACTCCATCACAGCACTATTTAAACAAGCGATTATAATTAAGTGTGATTTACCAATATGCCTTGCTGGACCAAAAGATCAATAATGGCAGGAACTGAGAGATAGGTCTGTCTCCAATATCTAACGCAGCATCTGGCTAGAAATGCAAATGTATTAAAATACTGAATGAATAAATAAAATAATTTTGGTATTAATATTCAGGGTTTGGGGGGGGCAAAAATGCAAAGCGTATCTACTTCCCCAGTAAAAACTGGTCACATGCTAGTTCAGTTCAACTGAGCAAGTATTTACTGCTTAGTCACATAGGAATAAAAAGGAATATAAGTCAGAGTACAGTCATCAAGGAACATACAGTTTTACAAATCAGACACACAAACACATGAAAGCTAAACACTGCAAAATGCTGTGGTATTACAGGCTAAGGTATGCTGCACAGAAGAAAGGAGATAAGACAAAGGATTAGGCAATGTTTTTGGAGTAGGATTTGAGCTGAACCTGAGAGCAAGTAAGGCTGAAAACTTACAGACAGAAAACAGAGACAGAAATATGCTAGGTCAGCAGTTCTGAAAGTGCATATGAAACCACCTTCCTTTCGAGGTCCTTAATGTCAAAAGTACTTTATAAGTCTAAGATGTTGCTTGCTTTTTTTACTTTCATTCATTCTCAGTTATACAATGCAGTTTTCCAGAGGCTACATGCCATGTGATACCACAACAGATTGAATGCAGAAGTAGGTATGAGAATCCAGCTCTTTTCTATTAAGCCAGACATTAAAGAGATTTGTAAAAATGTAAAACAAGGTCACTTATCACGTTTGTGTTATTTTTTAAAACATAGTTCTTTCTTAAAAATGTTATTTGTGTTAACATATTATGAAATTACTCCTATTTTTCAGTAAATTAATGTTTTAATCTTCTTAGTTTTAACTTTTACTATGATAAGTATTTGATATATAACCTACATAACCAAAGCTGTCAAAGCCTCACTAATTTTCTAGGAGTCTAACGGACTATTAAGCCAAAAGCTGAGGTTCACTGAGCTAGTTGTTTTTTAGAGATGGGTGGGGCACCGGCCTAGATTCTCTGTGTAGAGAAGTTGATTCAGATGTATGACACATCAGCCCAGGCATTGCATAACTTAAAACATGTTTAAGGTGTAGGTACAACTTTTCCTTTCAGTAGATTTATTTTTACTTGGTGCAAAATATAAAAAGAATCTTTTCAAATCATTCTTGTTCTTCCACCTAAATATAATATATACAGTTTCATAATTTTTTGAATTACCATATATAGCTACATAATCATATCGAGCATTCTCACAGACCTCAATAGCAACTTCCACATTTGGTTTTAAGTATTTGATAAAAATATACTAAAGCCTCATGCAAGAAAGAGTATGGCAAATTACTAGCCCCAAAAACTTACTTCTAGAATGCCAAGGGATATTTTAAATCAAACTTGCCTGAGAAATCCTGTAGCTTGGAAAACAAAGATATCCACATTCTGCCCTAGAATTTCTGGAAACCTCGAATTCAGAACTACATCTCTCTCTAGATTTGAAAGCTCTACACACTCTCAATTTCCATCAAGAACCTATTCCCACTATTCCTGGTGCTACCCATGGCTCCCTAAACACAATTAAAGCTTACATAGGTCCTTTCTACCACCTGAAATGATTTCTTCTCTCATCTCCACTTATCCCAAGTTCATCTTTTTAGGGTCAGCTTAGCTTGAAAGCTAACCCATCCTAGATTCCTTCTGAATTCCTTTCAGCTGAATATTATATCCCTCTTTGACTATCTAAAGGACTTTGCTTAAACATTTCTCAAAATACAAATTCTATCCTACTTACATTATCATTACTTTTTTATCTCATAACGTCTTTTATTCTTAAACTTCTTTCAGGCAGGATCTCTTTTATCAATCTCTATTTCCAGAGGCCCCATGGAAAGAGGGAAAAAGTGTTGAGGAAAATGAGGCTCAGACAAACTGTAATCTGCCCCTGGTCACAGAGCCAGTGATCGAAAGAGTCAAATTTAAATGCCAGAATGCCTGACTCTAAGCCCATGTCATTTCTACTATATCCCATGCTCCCTACCTTACATTCCTGATGACACTAAATATTCAAGAAATCCATAAATTAAATGCAATCAGACTGGCTTTGTTCTTAACCTCAAGGAAACTCTAAGGTGAAAAATACAGAGAAAATAATTTTTACAATTGTACTTTTGGCACCCTTGGCATCATATCCACATGTATCTTAATATGGACAACAAAACAAATTTAATGTGCAGTTTTCAGGAGACAGTGTTGAGAGCAACATCTCTATTCCTGAAGCAGTAAATGTCTATCACCACCATAGTTTTCCTGATTCTTGATATGAACATAATTGGAACTATGACTAGTATGCCTGGGACAGAGTAAGATTTTAATAAATGTCTATTGAATAAATAAATGTGAAAAAGTTAATCATTTCTTCTACTGTCCAGGAACCTGAGTTTACTTCCTCTAGAGTTCCTCCTCCAATTTCTTCACCATTACTGTCTCAGAGCAATAACTAACAAAGAGAACAGATATTAGACCACAGAAACTATGGCTGACAACTACATTTTTATCAATATTTTTAGTTTCTCACATCAGTTACTAAGCAGTTCAATTCTACCCCAAAGGTATTTCAAAATTATCATGTCCATTCACTCCCATCACCTAGCTAATCAAAATCCTGAGGTTGGTACTTGATTCCTCCCTTTCTCCATCACTTGTCATATCTTACTCCACCCACCTTCCTCAGCCAGTGCCTCTACTAGTCTCCCCACTGGCCTACCACAATAACCTCCTTTAATCTTCTTAGTGATCTCCCCACCTTCACTCAACCCCCAATCGTCTATTCTCCATATGCAATCATGGTAATCTTATAAATCTCATAAAAAGATGAAATGACTGCCCTGACCGGTGTGGCTCAGTTGGTTGAGTGTCATCCCGCAAAGGGAAAGATCGCTGGCTCGATTCCAGGTCAGAGAGCACACCTAAGTTGCAGGTTCAGTCTCCGGTTGGGGTGCATATAAGAAGTAGCCAACTGATGTTTCTCACTCACATTGATGCTTCTCTCTCTTGCCTTCTCCCCCACTTCCTTCCCTGCTCTCTAAAAATATATATATATTTTTTAATATATATTTTTAAATTATTTTTTAAATTTTTACAGAGAGGGGAAAGGAGGGAGAAAGTGAGGGAGAGAGATATCAGTCAGTTGCCTCTCACACTCCCCCGACTGCGGACCTGGCCCACAACCCTGGCATGTGCCCTGACCGGGAATTGAACCAGCAGCCTTTTGGTTCTCAGGCCAGTGTTCAACCCACTGAGCCAAACCAGTCAAGGCTAAAAAAAAGTTTTTTTAAAGATAAAAATAACTGTTACTCCCTTGGTTAAAATACTTCAACAGTTTCCATTACACTTCCAATAAAATAAAAATTCTTCACCAAGGAATTCCTTGTAGCATCCTTCATGACCTGCCCACCCACCTCTTAACTTCATCTCATTCTGCTTTCTCCCAGCAAACCACACTCCAGCTATATTGGTCTTTCTTGATCACTGTGACCACTATGTTATCACTTAACCTCTGCAATCTGTTCTTTTCCTTTTTAGCACTTATCAAAAGTTATTATGTATTTGCTTATTTTTTGTCTGTCTCCCCCACTGTACTCTAAACTCCAAAAGGGCAAGATAAAATGTTTTTGTTTTACCACTACATATCAAAAAAAGTATAAAACCTAGCATGTGGTAGGCACTTAATATTTTCGAATGACAAAACTGCTTCCCTATTACTCTTAATTTGTATTCACATGTATTATATATTGCTTATATGTTAGATAGATAACAAAGTATATGATTAATATATAACACATTACTATTGTACAATAAGCAACTGGGTTGCCCTTTAACCCACCACATTCCTGAGAAGTATTCACTAAATCCTTGGATATCCCAAGTAGCTGAAGTGTCCTTTTAATTCATGTTGGGCCCCTCCCACCTCACTTGATAGTTTATGTTAACAAAGTGAACAAAGTGTCTTTTATATTCATTGTGGGTGCCTAGACAGTTTATGTGAATGAAATGACTCGGGATGGGAGTCAGGACAGAAAGACCAAACGTGTGATCAGAGGGCTGGGGTACTGGAGACTGAGTTAAATCATGTCATTGCAATGCTTATGCAATGAAACCCCAATAAAAACCCCAGACCTCAAAGCTCCAGTGGTTCCCTGGTGAATAACACTCTGTATATTGTTATACATCAGTGTGCCAGGAAGGTGATGCATCTTGACTCCACAGGAAGAAGATACAGAAGTTGCATTTTTGGGACCTTCCCAGACCCACTCTACGAGTCCCTCTTGCTCTCTCTTCTTCTTCTTCTGTTTTTTTTTTTGCTAGTCCTGATTTGTATCTTTCTTTTTTCTATAATAAAACTGTAATTGTAAGGTTAGCAGTTTCCTGAGTTCTCTGAATCGCTGTAGCAAATTACTGAACAAAAGAGGTAGTAGAAACCCCTGAATTTGTAGCCAGTTGTTCAGAAATGTGGGTGGCCTGAGAACCTCTGAGCTTAAGGACAGTGTGTGAAGTGAGGGCATCTTGTGGGGGCACTGAGCCCTTACTTGGTAAGGTTAGCTTAATTCCAGGTAGTGTCAGAACTGCACTATAATTACATAACAAATAACAGATATCATTTCATAAATATGTGTTAGGCATTGCACAAATATTTTTACATACATAATTTCTAAATCTTTAGAAAATATCTCAGCCTCACAACAACTGGGCCCAATAGAATCGTTATCCTAATTTTTTTAAATAAAGAAACTAAGGAGTAAAAGCCACATAGACCGTAAGTAACATAGGTGGAGCCTAAATTCAAAATCATCACTATCTGACTCAAAGGCCCATGATGTAGTCACTACCCTCACCAGTTTCTCCTTACTGGTTATATAAACACAACACAAGATAGCTACCAAAGAATGCATAGCACATGTACTGAGAGGTGACCATAAAATCTAAGGTACTCTTTATGAATTTATGAACTCTTTATATAAAATAAAAAATATTATAGTTTAATGCAAATTTCTTTAGCAATTGCTTAACTTACTTGTTTGCGTTTTGGAAACATGTTTCTGGAGAAAATCAACTATCTGAGCCAAAACCTTCTTATTGCAATGCGTTGATAATTTTTCATCACACTCGTAACACCTGAAAACCAAATTTAAGCAAATATCATGAAAGTATTTTTAATAATTTTGTACATCAAATAATAAAATTGGTGCTTATCTAGTTTTGTCTTTAAATTATGGTGAGGCACACGGAAAGTCTAGAGAAATAATCAGTGGACAGTTCATACGGAGCCTTATTATTCAAATTAAAGCTCTGATAGTTTATTCTAAGTGTAATGGAATGCACTAAGGGGTTTTCAAGCAGGAGAGTGATATGATACAATTTAAATTCAAAACTGTCACTGACTAATGTCAAATTGGAGGGCATTGGGAATACTAGCAGATGAGGATAGAAAGAGTGGACCTGGAGAAAAATGAACACATTTATCTTATATATTTTCAGGTATAAAGTGAATTAATTAGATTTAAAAGATAAGAGAGAATGAAGTATCAAAACAGCTGCCATGAGAAGGGAAAAGTGGGTGAAGGTATATCAGTTTTCTCAAACAGGAACAATTTTGCCCCCCACGGAACATTTGGCAATGTTTTGAGACCATTTTGGTTGTCACACTGGGGAAATAGCTACTGGCGTCCGGTGGGTAGAGAGGCCAAGGATGCTGCTAAACATCCTGTAATGTACAGGACAGTCCCCTTACAAAAAAAATTATCAGTCCAAATGACAATAGGACTGCGATTGAAAAGTCCTAGTTTTAAGGAAACAGAACTAGCTGTGAGTTGGTAATATTTAAAGCTGGGTGATGTGTACAGAGAAAATCACTATCCTATTTATCTACTATTGTTAAAAGGTTAAAAAATAAAATAAAATAAAATGGGAAGAAAATAACTGCCAGGCTTCTGGCTTGAACACTTAAGTGATAGAGGTTCCACTCACAGAGGTGGGGAGGACTGGATGAGATTAGTGTTTTATTTCATTTGCGACTTATTTGGGAAGAGGAGTTTAGAGAATGATTTTCAAAAACATGAACCTTTTCAGGAGAGGATCCTCCACTAAATTTACTCATTAGTGCATAAAGACTTTTCCTATATATTATCATTACCTGCTTTCTTTATCTTCATGAGATCCAATGATCATATAAAAACATGTGTTCAAAAGCAATGAAAGTTTAATAAGTGTATTACACCAATACTAACTTACATATTCACAATCTTCTTAGGTATAACTATCAGTGGTCCTGGGATCAATGGCTGTGAACTAGGTCAAATATTTACTAAGTCGAATATTGCAAACTAGTCAATTTTTACTAAGTGTCTACTCTATCACTTGCACAGAGAAATAGATATATAAATAAATCCATGAAGGGAATTATTCAGAGAAAACCTTCCCAAAACATCTTTTCCATAAACTATTATGGAGTTCAAACAATTTAATTACAGTTACCAGGCTTACATTATAATAGATACTCAATATATGTGATGTAACTATTGCCAAAAATAATAAAAAATAATTGCTCATTTTCAAAATATTGAAGTGTTAAGAAATTTTTACTGACATTGCAATTTAATGTTTACTCATTATAAAATATATTGTAACTTTAAGAGTACAAAAGGAAAACATAAATAAAAATTCCACAATGGCAGTGGATTTGGAGAAAAAAGAACGGCTCAAAATAACTTTATTCTACTTGTTAGCAATAACAAAAAAATTTAATTGAGTATATACTACAAGCCAGGCACTATTCTAAGTGCTTTATGTGTACTTTCTGGTTTAATTCCTCACAACAACAATAAGAAAAGTATTATTATTTTCAAAATAAATAGCCTTATGGAAGTATAACATTTTCTTTTTACATATGAGAAACTAAGGCACTTTAAAAGCATTCATTCAAACGAGGTCTGTCCAGAAGGTACTCAGCCATGTAATATGAAAAATAGAGACATTTATTGAAGATACAAAATACAAGAAATATTGTACATAGGACAGTGACACATCAGTCCCCTTCAAAGTAGGCACCTCGGGACCTCATACAGTTCTCCCAATTGCCATCAGCTGCACCACTGTATTTTCCTGAATCTCATTGACAATCTGAAATCTTTTCCCTCTCAAATGTGATTTTAGTTTTGGGAAAAGCCAGAAATCACAGAGCACCAAATCTGGGCTATAGTGGAGCTGAGTTACCTGGGTGATTTGATGTTTTGCCAAAAATCTCTGCATAAGATGTGATGCATGAGTGACTGCGTTGTCATTATGAAGCTGCCAATCACCAGTTGCCCATAGCTGTGGCCTTCTGAATCATCCAAACAGTTTCCATAGAGGAATGTTCAAGCTTTACACAAAATTTGATGCAGATTTGTTGTTCTACTCACTCAGACATTTTTAATGCAAGGCCACACAGTGCACATGGTTACTCAACGGCCTCTACCACCCCCACTGACTAGTACAGTGACGTCATCATTGTTCATGCATGCGTATTGCAGTCCACTCTCCTTGGCTGCCAGGTTATATCGATATCGCACAAACCATTCTCATTATATTAATAATGGCTGCTCTTTTTCCAGACAGACCTCATGCATTAACTTTAAGTGTTAAATCAGTGCACCTTAACCTTGGTTAGGCATGAGAATTACCTATGGAATTTAAAAATACAGAAGCCCTGACTTCATAGGGGACCACTGGCACCTATGGGGTTTTAAAATTCCACCTGTATGATTCTGAGGTGAAGTCAGAGGTAAGAAACCACTGTGCTAACAATTATTATCTGTTGAGGCAGTATCAAATCCATGGTCTAGCAACACTTTGTTAATCATAATTAAATGATCAAATCTACAACATTCCTTTCTTTTTTCAGGTGTTTCCCTAGTTCAGGCTGGCCCTCTCTTTAATCCAAATTAGTGAAGTGTTCTATTGAAATCGTTAAACTTTTCAACATTTAAGAATTAGATGGGGAAAACTTAAGAGAATTTTAAAAATTTTTTAAAAAGAAAAAAATTAGATGGGAAAACAGTCACAATTTTTAAATTCTGTATCAGTGCAAGTAACAAACTTGAATTTCTTCCTTTAAAAGAGAAATAATTCCCTTTCAATATCCCCAAATGTGATTTAAATTATTTCATTTTAATATAATTCTAACACATCCACTCACAAAACTCAGTAAAATCATCATCCTTGTTATGAAAACAAAGTTATATAATTAAATGTAAAAATAAAATTAGAAAATCAATTAGATTATAACTAGCAATGCTTTTTTCCTGAAATTAAATCATGAGCCCTAGCTGGTATGGCTTGTGGATTGAGTGCTGGCCTGCCAACCAAAGGGTCACCAGTTCGATTCCCAGTCAGGGCACATGCCTGGATTGATGGCCAGGTCCCCAGTTGGGGGTGTGGTAGAGGCAACCACACATTAATGTTTCTCTCCCTCTCTTTCTCCCTCTAAAAATAAACAAAATCTTTTTTAAAAATTATGAAATTATCAGACCATAATTATCATCCTAGAACTAGAACAGAAGTTCTTACATAGATAGACTTGAGCTGGGACTATCCTACCAGGTACCATTCAATTCTCCCACCACTTTTTTCTATTTCAGTGGTCCTCAAACTATGGGCCCTAGACCAGCAGCACTGGCAACACCTGAGGACTTGACAAAAAAGCAATTTCTCAGGCTCTACCCTAAAACTACTAAATCAGAATCTGTAGGCCTGGGACCTACAGATCTATTTTTAACAAGCCTTCCCAGTGATTCTGAGGCACCCCATAGCTTAAGACCATTACTTCTTTTAAGGCTACATAGAAATATTTATTGATCTGCCAGACTAGGCATCATATCTTAGTGCTCCAGTGCATACTAAGTTCCCGCTAGTCTTTCCTCCTTCTCCCCAATACTATTACTTGGGACCAACAAAAGCAAAAGCACAAATGCAGCAACCATCAACCCTGTGGCTAAATTAAATTATAAGATGATAATCTCTCCTACAGGCCAAAATATCCTGACTTTAGAATCCTGAAATAAAAACACAAAGGTAAAATATTTTAGTCCTAAAGAAAACTTGAAAACTCCTGAAAATTCATTTAAGGAACTCTAGGAGTCTATAAAGTCCAATGAGAAAATTTTTGTTGTAAAAGATAAGAAAAGCTTTTCAACAGTGTCTACTTATACCACTGAAGCCGTGTGGTACGTTGAGAAGAGACAGGGAATCAAAAGAATTGTATTAGTGCCTGGATTTTCGTTTTGTAACCACAAAAAGGTAAATGATAACCAGTATCCTTATACATAAAGTGAGGGAACTGGACTTGAATCCCAACCAAAGTTACAGAGTATTAACAGAATCACCTAAGAAGTTCCATTTTCCCTGAAGAGAATCACCAGGCCACTTGACTGCTTCAAGTACCTTCCTCCTCTAGTACTTCGGAATCCTGTACTGGCAAGTTCATTAGGAAAAATCAACTGGAAGGAATGTTTCCTGACTGTACAAAGAAAATGTTAAAGAAAAGTAGAGGGGTGACTAATTTTTTTCTTATTTAAAATCTGTACTCAGGTTTTCCATAGGTTGTATTCAGGCTAAAAAGCATACGCTAGTATAACATCTTTAATTATTTTACCTGTGGAGCTCAGGAGAAAATAAGGATATTTTTGTAGTGGACATAAGTACAAAATCTAACTTACCATATAATCCACGTGCTCAGGCTAATTACAATACAATGAAGCTCTGTTCTCCAACTCTTGAAGTGCTTTAATGAATGCTGGCTTTCTGAGTTTTTACCACACCCCTAAAGATGAGCAGAATACTTATGATTTACATATACAATTGTTTCAAATTAACCAAAACTTAAATCATACTCGAACTCAAAAAAAAACTTACAAATAGAACTAGGTAAAGGCAGGTCTAGATGTGAGAACCATGGCAAGTGGGCTAAATTCCCTTTTACATTTTTATAAACCACACTTAGTTTCTGAACAAAACATGCTCTTTACTTTACCTTAAATATTTCTAAGCTCAGCCTTGGAGAGTTCTATCAAAACATGGAATGAATTTACCTTAAGTTCTAAACATTACTACAGTCAAACTCAAAATAAGCATTAAGGAAAATATTTAAGGCAAACTCGCATATAAAAAAAAATTTTTCTCACCTGAAAACCACACCTGAGGCACAGCCAAATATCAGAAGAAAGTACTGGTTGTCCATCGTAGAATCTTCTTTCTTTTAAACATTCTGAGCAAACTGACCACAGATTCTCAGCTATTGCTTTTTTCACATGATTCACACTGACAGCATGACTTACATGTTGGCAAGTGAGACCTACTGAATAAGACAAAACAAAATTTGAGCATTTTCTTTGCTAAACCAAAATGCTACCATTAGTAAGCAAAGTCACTGACATTAAAATGCTGAAACTTAAAATGCACTGAGATTTAAAAAATAAAATAACTCAAAAAGGATATATATTACATGATTCTGTTTATAAAATATTTGTGAAATAACATAATTATAGAGTTGGAGAACAGATTGGTAATTGCCAAAGGCTGCAGATGGGGAGAGAGAATTGTGGCAATAGACACACATAAACTTTCGGTAGTGATTTAGCAGTCAAGTATCGTCACTGTGGTGGTTATAGAAAGCTACACATGTAATAAAACTGCATTAAGCTATGAATGCATATGTGTCCACCCACATACATGAATGTATGTTTATCTGGTGAAATCTGAATGAGCTCTAAGGATGGTCCCAATGTCAGGCTTCCGGT
This sequence comes from Mormoops blainvillei, assembly GCA_004026545.1. Classification (NCBI taxonomy): domain Eukaryota; kingdom Metazoa; phylum Chordata; class Mammalia; order Chiroptera; family Mormoopidae; genus Mormoops; species Mormoops blainvillei. The sequence goes on along the minus strand of PVJD01001262.1, from coordinate 123,158 downwards.
TCTGATACTGTACTAGAGAAATACAATACTTTAAACTAGGAAAGATTAGGTGAAAGGTAAATGGGACCTCGTTCCATACTTCTTTGTACCTTCCTGTGAATCTAAAACTAGCTCAAAAATAAAAGTGTAATAAATAAATAAAATACAGGAGATTATTTATTGAGCAGCTACAATGTGTCTAGCATTTTGAATATATTTTCTTTCTATTAAGATGCACACATAGCCCTGCCCAGGTGGCTCAGCTGGTTGGAGCATGGGGCCATACATCAAAAGATTACAGGTTCGATCCCTAGTCAGGGCACATGCCTAAGTTGAGGGTTCTCTCCCAGGTCACAGGGTGCATACAGGAGGCAACCAATTGATGTTTCTCTCTCACATTGATGTTTCTCTCTCTCTCTCTCTCTCCCCCACCTTCTATAATCAATAAATATATCATTGGATGAGAATTTAAAATAATAATAATAAAAACTTACTGGCCCAAGAAAAGCAACCTACATCAAAGAATGAGTAATCAAAGAAAAATCAGACACAAATTTCATTTTAAGATAATATAAGAGAAAGGAAGAAAGAAAATGAAAAATCATGGTAGAGCAATCATAGCCTTGAAATAAAAACACAAAACAGAAACAGGCACTCTAGTATGAGGGGCAACACACTAGGAAGTGACTGGCAGGGTTCAGGAAAGAAGTGGAAGAAAAAAATAGTAAAACCGCAAAAATAAAGGCAAAACTAAAGCCTTTAAAGTGACATAGACACTGCTGAAAACACAATAAAGGGTAAAAATATTAAAAAACATCTTTTTAAATGAAGAGCTGAACAAACTGGTAAGAAAGTAAAGAAAACCCTCCAAGACCATGAGAAACAGGACAACAACAAAAATAAGCCAATTCTAATTACTTTATAAACTAAACAAAATCTCAATAAAAACACCAACAGCATTTTTGGAACAAGACAGCTGATTTTAAAGTTCACACAGAAAATGATAAAAATAAAGAGAAAAGAATTTATTAATTAAAAGCATAGTGTTTAATCAGATGCTGTACATCTGAAACTAATACAAAATATTGAATGTAAATTGCAATTAATAAATTATTTTTTAAAAAATATATACTGTTATTTCTTCAGTGCTTTTTAGGATGCTAGGTATCACAATTTACCAGCAATGTCATCTGAAGAGTCTTCATCATGAGGTACAGTAGGTCTTTTACTTCTTTTGGCTTTCTCAGGTAAAACTTTGGATGGCTCTTTCACCCGCATCTGTTATTTACTGAAAAGGTGAGGGAGGGAATGAATACACTGTAATCCTCAACATTAAAATTTTATGTATTTTACTTAATGCATATTAAAATTGAAATTACTTTAATTTTAATTAAATCAACAGAGGAAGAAGAGGGGAGAGTCAGATGGAGCCAAAAAAATATTTATTAAACCAATATACAACTGGCACTTTACATTTGACTTTTACCAACCACTCCCTAGATATATGCTGTCTAGGCAAATGAAAAAACTAAAGTTCTGATCAATGGAGCACATGCTGCTTCTGGGTCATGTGTCCCCCTTGCCCATTCTCCTGTCCCACTAGCTAGGAGATAGTAAGAGTTGGTAAAGCCATGTGCCAAGCATAGTAGAGCCACCCTATCTTTGCTGTATGACCTAGAGCTAGACTACTGAGAGAGAAATAAATTTCTATATTTTAAAACTATTGCATTTTTCCCACCTTTTTATTATGAAAAATTTTAAACTTCCACAAAAGTCAAAAGGACAATATGATGAATACCCATATACTATGTAGATTCCACATCTAGAACATTTTGCATATTTATTTTATGTAAATATCAATGTACATATATACATGTATGTATGTATGTACGATTGTTTTTGCTGGACTATTTGAAATTGCAGACAGCATGCATCTCTTAAGAATAACAATATTCTATATAATCACATCATTATCACATCTAAGAAAATTAATAGTTCCCTTATATTAACTCATATCCTATCATATTCTAATTTCTTCAGCTGATCCAAAAGTGTTTCTATAGTGGTTTTGTGAATAAAGATTCAATTGAGGTTTGTCCTTTGTACTGGTCATATCACTCTAGTACCTTTCAATCTACAACTATTCTTCACATAAAAGATGGAGCTAACAGCGCCTTACTTTCCCAAAACACTGGAGCTTTTTTTTTTTAAGATTTTATTTATTCTTCTTATAGAGAGGGAAAGGGAGGGAGAAAGAGAGGGAAACATCCAACTGGAGACGTGGCCTGCAACCCAGGCATGTGTCCTGAAGGCGTACTGAACTAGCAGCAACCTTTTGGTTCTTAGCCTGGCTCTCAGGCCACTGAGCCACATCAGCCAGGGCAAGACGCTGGCTTTTTTAAGATATCAGGGCAGTGCATGAGTCACCTTGGAAATTTTGCTAAAATGTAGATTTTGATTAAAAAGGCTGGCACAGAGCCTGAGTTTCTGCCTGTCTAACAAGTTCCCAATGGGAAGCCATTGCTGGGGGCCACAGACCACACTTTCAGTAGCAAGTGTATAATATTCCACACTGAATTTGCTTCTCTTTCTTCATGGTGTTATTTATCTCTTTCTCTTATATTTCTACAAACTCAATCAATTCTGAAGATTTTAGATACGAGTTGAGCATTTTTTTAAACCACTATATTTTGGAGTCTCTAATTAAAGTAGCTTGCCTAAATTCTACCTACTATCACGCTGCTCCATAGCTAAGCTACACTGTAATTTTCGTGGTTATTTGTTTACTTGCTTTTATTGATCTAGGTGGAAGAACCTTTCAATTCGGTAATAAATTTTGAATCTTGATTTAGTCATACCACATTCCACATAAGGGGACTTTTGAATTTACCGTTTTACAAGCCATTTCTTTAAGTTCAAAGGTCATCATATTGCACTGAACTGCAACAAATTAAGGCCGTCAAGGTCATAGAGATGCACAACGCCTTCAAGTTTCCTTGACCACCACATTGTTTCTGAATGCCTTCTCCCTCCAAACTTCCTCATCCACTTAGCCCTACAGTTCCACCTTGCAAAATCACTAATTCAGGTATTTATTCCCTGATCACAACTTCAAGTTCTTCCAGTTTGCTTAATCAGCCATTCCTACTGTCTTTAGTGCTCAGGCTGACAAGAGGTTGTATTTCAACCAGTGCTTCCATGATCACTATAGCATGGCAGGGAAAAGGGGACATGGCAAATGGGAGTGCTGATTCTTTACGCTTCATTTCAAGTGACACATGTCATGTCTGCTCATATTTCAGTGGCCAAAACAAGTCACATAGCCACATCTAATTTCAAGTAAACATGCGGTGGGAGGCATTAGGGTATGTACAAAGAGTGCAGCTTTATCATGTACGCAGAAGGAACAGAAAAATATGTGTGTACAACCTGAATTAGTATATCACCCCTCTAACAGAACCCCAATCCTGGATGAACCCAATTAACCATTTCTCAAAGTTTGCATCCAAACAGGCTGGAGAAAGTCTTGTAAGAAAGTGTAGTGGGTCCACTAAATTCATACACAATCTCAAATGGATCAAGACATCCCCTATCTACTACACCTGGTCAACATACTTACTCCTCACACATTGAAAGCTTTTTCACTCTCCCAAACCTCCAACTCCCCCATCTCCATACTTCTTAAAATACAATTTAGTTTTCTACTTTACTGAAAGAGACATAATCAGATGACAAATCTGATCTTCACCCCCAAACTTACATACTTACCTCCAACTATTTTAACAGGGGTCCTGAAAAGAGATGGATGTAACTAAAAGAATCCATGGGGGGTAGGGAGGAACGGCTCATAAGAAATTGGTCATATTTTTTTCCCAACTGCACAGATAAACTCTTGATAAAGAAGTGCATTAACACATAGATAATGCTGGCAGAATTTTTTTAAAAAAGAACCGAATACGTGACCTAGAATCTGTAAAAGATCTGGGCCTTTTTTTCAAAAACATTGTTTCAAACTTAACTTGGCAATGTCAAATCAATTTCCAGTTGTTTTTCTGACATATACAATATATCTAAACATATAGAATTATTTTAGACAGTAACCCACTGTTTAGCAATCATGGATCTGTGTAGGTTTCTTTTTACAATTTCCCTTTAAAGCAAAAAGAAACAAGCCCAATTATTAGAGCTTCAAATACAGTAGCGTCTGGGAGATTCCAAGACCACCCTCACATTTGGAGATTCACAAAGACTCAAAAAAACTCAGCATAGTTAGTTGTACTAATGGGTAACGTTTGTTACCACATTGTAATATGAACACACAGCCTGGTCGTAATGGAAAAAGACACAAGTAAAGTCTGCCATTTGCAGGCTTCCTGAAGTTCTCTTCCTCTCAAAAGGGGTCAAATCGACCAATGCGTCTGCGCAATGTTTCTGCCCAGGGAAACCTATTACAGACCCGCAGGCCCAGAATTTTTAAGGGAGCTGGTAACTTCAGCACAAATCATACTGTTTGTTCCCAGATGCCAAACAAGGGCTAACCTTGCAAGCAGGCCTTTTTAAGGATAGCAATGTCAGGCCTACCATGCTCTTTTCAGTACAAATATTATCTGGCCATTTTTCTCGCGTGGTTCCCCAATCAAAGTTTTCAGTATTCAACGTCATCATTACTCTAACATATCTGTTCTTTAACGTAGGATGTACAACTAAGTTGATGAGAAATGTTTAATTTTTTAAAGCAGTTTATGCACACAGAAGCCCATATTCTTAAAAAAACAAAACAAAACCCCAAACCCTTTTTGTTTTCCTGCTCTTGGGCAATTACATTCAGTGGCGAGGGAGCGGGAGGGAGGGAGAACACAGCTCTCCTTTTAGATACCAGACTCAAAAAGATGAACAGCACTTACATCGTTTTACTGAGCGTCACACTCGTTTCTAAGCCCTTCAAAAATGCTAAGCCCATTAATCCTCACAACCACCTTATGAGATAGGTTACTATTATTTTACACTTGAAGGAACTGAAACATACAGAGGTTAAGTGACGTGCAAGGGTCCCAGAGCCAGTAAGTGGTGGTGGGGATCTGGACTTAGACAGTCCGTCTCCAGGGCTACTAACACTGCACGATGCTGCCAGAAACCCGTGGTTAGGCATGCTTCCTCCGGTCAATAAAAACGTCTCAAGTTTCTTTAGAGGAAATGCGTTACTGAGGAGAGAGCGCCGGAGGGAGGCCGGATGGGTGTCCGGCTGCCGCGCGCCTCCGCCAAGGTGAGGCAGGGACGCGGCCCCTCCCTGACGGCCCTGCACCCGCCCAGACTCCCCAGGCTCCTCCTGCCACCGCCCTGACACCCGGCCGGCCGGGATCACGCGGCCTTAGGTGACCGCCTGGCGCCCCCAAGGATCGTGAAGACGGGAGGGCGTGGGGGGCCTCTTTCCCAGGCCCATCGCTCCACTTGGGGCTGGGGTCGCAAAAACCAAGACCAAGAAACTGTGCGACCCCATCACCAAGCCCACAACTCACCCCCGCGGGACCAAGCCTCTGCGTCTACACCAGAAGAGACTGCGCCTGCGCGGCCGTCCCTCCCAGCGGCAGGGGAGGGGCCTCGTGTGACAGCCCCTGGCGGCCGGACGGGCAGGGCGCGGCCCCTCAGCGGGGCGGTGCAGCCCGAGTGGGGCGTGGACTGAGCGGGTCCCGGTCCCACTCTCACTTACGTTCTCTAGGTGGGAAGAACCCGGTAGGTGCCCGCTAATCTTAAAACAATAGCGGTGGACTCCAAGTTGGGTTCGAGTAACAGCCTGGAGTGCTCAGCTCGGGTCTTCCAGCGTCGGGATTAAGTCTCACTTGTTGTCGGGCGCCTGCTAGGACAGACTCCTACTTCCTTCTGTCACGCTTTTCTGTACAATAAAGTCACGCCTGACAGCCATCATACATTACTTTGCTTTTTTTCATTATTATTGTCTTATGTTTCTCACCTCCTTACTGGACAGGAAGTTTCTTTATCTACACCTATACCTCTTGGAATTTTTATTATCCCTTAAAGTAGTCTGCACAATGCACCTGCTTAGTAAAAGTGGTTGGTTTAAAAACATTTTGATGAACTGAATTTTTTCCTGCACGGTGACAAGAACTTGGACACTGTCACTAGGATGAGTCCTCCCTTGGCCTCCCTGTGAGCCCTCAGTCATCAGAATGATATGTTAACACCAACGCTAGTTATAGATAAACTCTTCAAGTCTTGTAATCTTTCAAAGTTTCTCAGCAATATTTAGGTTTGGCTTTATGGATAGTGCCTTGGATTATGAGTCAAAAGATATCAGAGATAAACCAAAAATGTGTGACTTTTCCTTAAAAACTCTAATTCATTTCTTATGAAGTAGTTAAAATTATTTCCATGTAGAAAACTCGACTAAGGAGATTACTAAATGTTTACATTTTGTGTATGGAAACCATTTATTCCACAAATATAAGCAAATGCATATGTCAGTCACTGTGTTAAGTACAGGGATATATAATCATGTTTTGCAGTAAGGAGATTTTTTCTCCCCTAGGAAAAGAAAACATTCCCTAATAAATATGGTATTGTGGTATAATTTTGAAGTCTAAATTGTCTACTTCATAAATTAAAAGTTTTCATTTATTTTAACATCCAATCTGAAACAGAATACGGAAGGGGAAAAAAGACATGCAAACTTGAACAAATCTAAATAATTGTATTCAACATTGCATTGCAGTATGAGTTTTCTTTAAGTATCATGTAGTGGTATCCAATTTACTCTTAAAAAGGCGGTGTTAAATTAGAGTATGGAAATTTAGCTTCTCAGCCCCATAAAAACAAATTTAGGGATTATGCAAATCACCATACAATATTTAAATTTTTCTTAGAAATAACAAAATTCCAAAGCTATCTTTATTTTCAGCAGATGCAGCCTTAGCATAACCCAAATCTTCAGCGATTACAATCTTCATTTCAGAACTCGGAATGAGTTAGGGGAAAATTGTCTAACACTAAGTTTTTATTTCTGATATTCTTCAAATTATTTATCTTTTCACTTAGTTGAAAGTTAAATTTACTATTTGATGGGTTTCTCAAAGAAAGGAAATAATTTTTAAATAGTACCCAGCACCCAGTAAATATATGTTCAGTGTCATTGCAAAGACATTATCATAAAACATAAATAAAAGCACATATTTGCTTAAGATCAGCTATTTATATATTTCAAATAATGTTAAGTATTTGTTTAAAAATTAATGATTCATATCAACTTAGCATTAGTAGGCCTCTCCCAGAAAGTTAAATGATTTCTCTCCCTTTCATCCCATTAAAAACTTTGCTGACTCTCTCTGAAAGAAGAACTTGGACACTTATCTGAGGATCAATCTCTTTTGACAAGATCTTTTTGCCCTAACCACTCTTAAATCAGCCAAGTTTGGCACTGTGCTAGGTATGAGGGGACATATTCACCTTTTCAGAAAAAAAACTTATAGAAACATATTTCTCAAATAATTAGTCATGAATATTGAAAAAAATTGTTTAGTAACATGTGCTCTTGCCAAAGCAAAAAATCATTAAATGTGATTCATGGAGGCCACATACATTGTTTTCATGTTTGTGTCATATAACTTGTGGTTTATAATGCATATTCAGGACAGCTTAGGGAATGCCATAAAGAGTACATGAATCTGCAATAGATAATGATATCTTGGTTCAAAGTTAACCCACAAAATAGATTACACAGAGACAATGGCTAAGTTCCAAACTGTAACTGAAAGGCAGGTCCGGCTGCCAGCCACTACAAAAGCCAATACCCAAGAGGCAGGTGCTGATGTAAAGGAAAGTGATCTAATTTCAGGTGCCAGCCACCATTGGGTACTCATGTCTTAAAGTCCCCCTCCTCATCTCAGTGGAGGCAGAGGTTTTTTTAATATGAAGGAAGAGGGGAACAGAACAAAGAGATCAAGGGAGGGACTTGAAAAGTTCTCTATGTGCAGAAGAGCACAGTCCATTCCAATAAGGCAAGTGATGACCTGGTGTGCGTCACCCTGGTTTAGTCATCCTGGCTTCACGTCACCCTGGCTTCACGTCATCCTGGCTCTGTGGGAGAAAGTCAGCAAATCTGAGCTGGGGTGCCTGAAGGTCAGGGTCTGTATATTTTGAAACTAGTTCCTAGGATTCTTATACAAACACGCTGTGTATCTACAAGCTACATATTAGAGTCAGCACTTACAGAAACAATGTCAAAAGAATGGTGAGGTGGTTTACAATTGCCCACCATTAAAATTTTCCACTGTTACAAAATGATTTGGAAAAACACAACCGTAAGTGATGTCATTGGTATAGAAATCTGAAGTGGTTTATTAATTATTAAATTATTAAAAACTGAACAATTTAAAATGCATGCCTAATGAAATTATTCCTTGGACACATACTTTAATAATGTCATTTAAAAATCAATTTTTAATTTTCTCACTGTAAGTGAATTTGCAATTAAATATAGCTTTTATTATGCTTAGAAACCAAGCTGAGAATAAATTTAAAACGAGGTAATAAGAAACTTTACATGACAGGTTGAACAACCCCTCCAAGATGTTCTTATTCCCAAAACCTGTGAACCTTTACTTACAATGCAAAAGGACTTTGCAGATAAACTAAATTAAGAATCTTGACATGGGAGATTATCCTGGATTATCAGAGTGGTCCCAGCATAATCACAAAGGTCCTTATAAAGAGAGGTGAGGATCAGAGGGGAAAAAAGGGATGTGACAACAGAAGCAGATCAAAGTTAGATTTGAAGATGACAAACAGCTGTCTTTGAAGTTGGGGAAGGGAACCACTAGCCAAAGAATGCAGGCAGCCTCTAGCAGACCAGAAAGGTAATTTGAAAAATTCTCTCCTAGAGCCTTCAGAAGGAACAAATGCTTAATGACACCTTAATTTAAGCCAAATGAGACTTCTGACCTACAGAACTGTACATAATAAATTGTTTTAAGCCAGTAAACTTGGTGGTAATGTGTTAGAGTACCAATAGTCAACTACCACATTTTAAAAAATAATTGCACCTAACCCTGACAGTTATCATCAAATTGTGGGGAAAAGATGACAGCATGAGATTATCCTAATGCTGGCATCAATTGAAATAGTTATTGGCGTTCAGAACAATTCTAAGGGAGTCCATATAGTTTGCTTTAATCCAATATATTAGAATCCTATTACAAAGCAAATTGGAGAAAGAAAATTGGATTTACTTTAAAGCTTTAAATATTATCTTTGGTATATTTCCTTCTTTCTACTTTTAAACTTTGTCTCTCCTTAACAGAAGAAAAAAAAGCAAGCCAATCCTCAGTTTCTTTCCAAAAAGATTTTAATTGTTAAAGCAGGGAACGTCTGGGTCAGCTGTTACGCCTCGTGGCACTACCCGGTTCGGCTGGTTCCTGGCTGGAGGGCGCCCAAGAGCCCAACGGGGCTCGCCCGGGAGCGGGTGGAGGAGGAGGAACAAGAGGAGGAACAGGAGGAGTAGGAGTTGGAGCAGGGGGAGGAGCAGGAGGAGGAGCCGGAGGGGGGAGTGGTCAGTAGCTGGGCATGCGCGAGCTGGTGATGCCGCTACAGAGGTTGCTGTTTGGAAGTGCGGGCCGCGTGATCTTTGCGTCCGCGGAGTCTGCACTGCGGGGTGAGCTCGGCGGTCCCTGGGGAGAGGAAGAGTCCTAACTTCAGGCCCCGGGGAAGGGATGGGATGGGTGGGAGCGCTCACTTCTTTAGACTTCCAGTTAAAAGTCAGACCCGTTACTCTGGGCACCTGGGGATGTAGCCCCCTACAGTTCTTGCGCCTGCCGGGTTTTTGGAACTGAAGCTACTCTGGGGGACGCCGGGAGAGGAGTAAACATTGCTCCAGAGAGCTCGCGTAGGAAGGCATTTATAAAGATATTGGTGCTTGACTGAGCAATGAAGGTCAACTTTCGACTCTGGGAAGCGAACCAGATGGCCAGTTCCTGCCCAGGAAAGACGTAATGATAAGCCCAGCCCATCGAGTTCCACTTGTGACCCAATAGAAAGCAGCGCTTATAGCTTGATGAGACATTCACCTAGGATTGTAGCATGTTAGAGCTTTAAAATACCACCCCTAATTTTACAAAAGGCGGAAGGAAAGACGGAGCAAAGGTAGATAGTGGAGACATTAGGTGTAGAACTCAGAGCAAGCCCCCAGTCCTTTCTCTTTGCTTTCATGCTGCCTCTGGTTTAGCAACAGAGGTTGCTAAACTGTTATTTGTGGTTTCAAGGCCAGGGGCCTGGCATAACACTGTCACACCCCCTCCCCCTCCCAGGTGTTCCATTTTAACTGTCGGTATATCCTCTGTAATTTGTTGTCCTTTTTTCCTGTGCAAATTTTTTGTTGTTTGTTTTTACCTTTGTTCAACAATCATTTATTGAGCCCCTAATCAGCCAGGCCTCCTGCTGGGGATAGAGCCTCTGCAGTTCTCTTTACCATTTTGGGGGGGGGATAAACACAAGTAAACAGTCACCCCACACAGCCCGGTCCAGTGAGACTGCAGTGGAAAGAACTGACTCTGCCTAAGTTGGAGAAAGTTGGAGAAAGGGTCCCTTTTCATTTTAATATATTAAAACAAATAATAAAACACAACATAAGTCTCCTTTATACAGCCTCCCCATCCTACTCTCTTCCCTAGATATGGTTTGTTACCAATCCTTCTAAACACTTTTCTGTAAGTATACATAAATAAATGTACACATAAAATACTACATATATAATATATAGTATATATAATAAAAATCTGTTACAGGTCACATTTTATATGTTATTTATATTATGCTCTACAGTGCATGTTTTCCTGTGATTTTTTTCTCACTTAGGTATTCAGAAGCTTTTCATGACAACACGTTTAACTCTTAACCACTGCGTATATTCCATAGTATGGATTACCACAGTGTATTCAGTCCCCTATTGATGAACATTTTGTTTTCCAATTTTTTGCTATTATAAAAAGATCTTCAATAATTATCATTGCACCTGCCTCTTTGTGTATATGTACAAGTATTTTACTAGAATAGATAAAGTGGAACTGTTGGACCAAAGTGGTGGTAACAAATGGCATTTAACTGGGTTTTAAAGAAGAGTTACAGGGTACCAAGTAGAGATGAGTGGGAAAGCTATTCCCTTCAGAAGAACAGTGTGCGTAAATTATGAAGAAAATGTGAAACTATGTCCTGTGAAGATTATTTAAACCTCACAGCAACTCTAACAGGTTAAGTAATATTATTCCCATTTTACAAATAATAAACTAAGTCCCAGAGAGTTTACGTAATTTGTCCAGGGTTACAGAGCTAAGTGCGCAAGCCAGGAATTAAAGCTAGTTTATCTGACTCTAAAATCCCTGCTCTTACTACTATAAAATTTAGGTGGGGCACATGTATTCTTTTTTTCTGTGCTACAACCTATGTTTGTTTAATATATTTGGTATATTTCAAGAGAATTAATTATGTCTGGTAAATACTAATATCTGGGTAATAAGTTTTGATGTAGAGGTGTTTTACTATTCACAATTTTCTTGGGAAAAATGTTTTAAAATCATAGATTTATAGAAATTCTACTTGGATGGTGTCTTGAAAATAGTATAACATTTATTTTATTTTATAAATCAGGAACTTAGGCTCAAGAAAAACAAAAGATCGAGAATCATCAGCTCAAATAGCTAATGGCCTAAAAATAAAAATAATAATTATTATTTTTAAAGGCATAAAAAGTGGCATAAAACCACATGCCCACTACAGTTCCCTCTGCTCAAGCGCTGCTTCACAGAAGGCTTCTATGTTTATCTCTTCTTTCTATAAATGAAGAAAGGAGAAAGTACTGAGTTTTTCTCTGTTTTTAAAGCTAGGATTTCTTGGCATATGAACTTTCAGTCATTCCATGAGGTACTGATTTCACCCGATAGCCAGTAAGTCCGCAAGTAAGACCTACAGTACCAGAGTTAGCTATGATCCACGGAGGAAGGTCAGGTACCATCCTGTCCCTCACAACCACTTACAGAGATGACCGAAGTTGGAAGAACAAGAACAATGAGTTAGGAGAGCAAAGGTGGTGATAGGGGTCTCTCCTATGGGGATCAGGTCATCAGGTCAGTACACTCACCCCACCCCTGCCTCCACTGACCTGTGGCTATTTCATAGTGGACTTCGGGGTGAAGATACTGGTTGTTAGGACAGGTCTAATGCCTCAGACCTGCTCTTTTTATTATTTTATTTTCTGCTTTTTAATTTATTTTTAAGATTTTATTTATGTTTATAGAGAGGGGAAGGGAGAAAGAGAGGGAGAGAAACATCAATGTGTGGTTGCCTTTTTTGCGCACCACCTACTGGGGACCTGGCCTGCAACTCAGACATGTGCCCTAGACTGGGAATCGAACTGGCAACCCTTTGGTTCACATGTACGCATTTAATCCACTGAGCCACACCAACCACGGCATGACTGCCACTTTATAAAGAGTACTGGTTATTTTGTGGATTGGTTTGAGATTTTCTTCTAATTAGATTCAGGGTATGCATTTTTGGCAAGAATACAAAGGAAGTGGTGTGCTCTTCTCAGTGCATATCAGGGTACATGTTGTCAACACTAGTTGACACTAGTGATCACTAGTGATCTTTGAATAATTGGTTAGTGGTCTCTTTCAGGTGTCTCCCTTTGTAATTAGTGTCTCTTGGGAGATACTATCCTGTTTCTCATACTTTCATCCACTAACTCTAGTATCTATCAATGGTTCTTGCTTTAACAGTTAATACTGTGGTGTTTACCTAATAATGATGGTATTTCCATCATTCCTTCTATATTTATCAATTGAAACAATCCCTTTTCCCCACTTATTTAATCAGTTATGTCCTTATATCAGTATGGACCTGTGGATTTATTTTGTTTTATGGCTGTTTACCCATTACCATATTATGTTACCAATTATTTAACAGAGAGAAACAGTACCATTAAGTACTTACGAGTGCTTTCAGATGTAAGGTCCTTGTATCTAACATATGGTTTATTACCTTTGCTTGTAAGGGGAAATGAAATTAAAATTGTCTTAGTACTGTAACTTAGATCATGATAAGATTTACATATTATTTGCACAATTCACTCAACAAATGCTGTATGTGTATTTACAAGTTTACCCCAATTAAGGGGCTTGGAGAAAGTAGAATAGAGCTGGCACAGAGCCAGCCATTAAGCAAGCAGGATAGGAAGACAGGGCTGCGTCCCCCTGCTCAGTCAGACTGTGTGCAAAATACATACATCGAATAATTTACTTCAATAAAGTCAAAAGATCAACTATAGTTAGTTGACTGGAACCCGGGGAAAATTCCTTCAGCCTTCTCTTCGCAGATATTAATAGTGATACTGTTTTGAAAGTGCCTATATTATTTATTCTTTACAGGTTTGAACTCAATAAAAGGAAACTGCCACAATTTTTGTACTGCTGCTTTTAAAGATGTCACTTATGAGGAACTTAAAAACCTCTTGAATTCCAAAAAAATTATGTTAATTGATGTTAGAGAGACATGGGAAATTCTTGAGTATGGAAAAATCCCTGGGTCTGTCAATATACCATGTAAGTGACATGTGTCTTAAACTAATTCATTATAAAAAATGTATGTATTCAGACAATTTACTGTAGATAAAATTTAATTGAGTCTTTACATTCTTTTCAGTGGGTGAGGTAGGTGAAGCTTTACAGATGAACCCAGAAGACTTCAAAGGGAAGTATAATGAAGTGAAGCCATCCAAATCTGACAGTCTAGTGTTTTCTTGTTTAGCTGGAATGAGAAGCAAGAAGGCTCTGGACACAGCAATATCTCTGGGCTTTAACAGGTACATAGATGAAGGGTATAAATGGATCCAAGAATGTATTTTTCAAGGTATCATATGTATTATATTTTTATTGGAATACTGAAGAACTTCTTATAATTACTGTTAATAATGGCAGTATAGCCAGAGTAAGAGCCTCTATCTTTTCATACTACACTAAAGTAACACAATCTTTTGAATAGGCTGAAAGTGTAAATAGTATGGTGAGTAGCCACCGCATCTCTAAATCTCTAAAGTTCATAAAGTTCCTATGAACCTTGTGTTATAAAGCAGGAGAAAATATTTACAGCACTATTTATGTTTTCAGTGCTCAACACTATGCTGGAGGATGGAAGGAATGGGCATCCTACGAATATTCAGAGAAGAAGCAACAGGACTGAATTTTGGAATACAAGCTGGCTCTTTCCTTGTGTATGTGCAGCCTAGGACAATGGAATGGGCCAAAGAATAAAAACGTAGCCCTGGCACCACTGGCTAATGGGAAGGGGAGTTTGCATAAGTCTATTTGTCAAATCTTTTTCTCAACTGTAAATGAGGATACAACTTCTCCCTGCCTACTTGCAAAGGCTGAAGATAAGACTCTGTGACTTGCCATGGATATATAAGGGTTGGGATTCCAGGAATTAATTTTTAAGCAGATTAGTGTAATTCAATAGTATTCCAAAATACTTGTTACTTTTATTTCCTAATCATAATGTGTGGCCATTTGTATTAGTATACCTTCTGTCCATCAGAGGCTATGCTTTAGACCAGATTAATAAGCAGACTTGACATTAAAGTACAAGAATCTGGGATACTTATAAGTAGATGAAATAATAAACAATGAAAATACATTAAGATCATCCAGAGACATAGCAGTGTTGTGACCGGCATGGTAATGATATAACTTCTAAAAATTAATATGATCTACAGGGATCAAAATCAGAACAGTGCTTGCTTCTGTTGAGGGAAGGAGATTAACTGGAAAAGGCAAGGAGGGCTATTTCCAGGGTGATAGAAATGCCATGTGGTAGATGGGTCTATACATTTATCAAAACTCATTTAAGTGGACACAAATATTTTCTATAATTGTATGAATTAAAATAATAACAGGAAATAAAGCTTAATCGCTAGCATGAGTATATTCCTTTGGAATGCCTTACACTTGTTAGTGTTACTTGGCGGTAAAAAAAAATCTGTGCTTTCTTCCATCCATACCTCTTCAGACCCATCTGTTTTTGGTCTCATTTATGTTTGTCGTCCAGATCGTATAAGGCCTGGCAAGTAACTATAAGAACTTGGTTTGTCCTAAATGATATATACTAAGCCACTGGAGAATCTGGAGTAGGACTGTGATGCAATCACCTTGAGCTTGTATTTCTGATAACGCCAACCTAGTTTCTAAAAGCAAAGCAAACTCCCTACAAGAACTAGAAAAGCTGGTAAATCCACGTTAACACACACACACACTTCAATGTTGGCTTATCATCTCTACAGCTTTCCTTCTCTGTGAGATTGTGCTTCTTCATATCCTTCTGCCTTGGTATATTTGCTCTAAGATCCAGAGAGAAAGAAAGCTGTACAGAATGAGCCACTGTTGACGTACTGAACCCATCAAGGAATAGGAACCTGGGTTAAATACACCAGCCCTTTATATAGTTTAGTTGGAACCCCTTATAAGCTATACTGTAGGAGTGGAGGTAAATCAGAAACTGACCAACCCTCATAAAAATGTTAAGGCCAGCTTTGAATCAACTAAATGCCTGAATGGATTAAGGTGATCTTGATACCCTTAAAGGCCTACCTCAAGTAAATCCTCTCGGAGATAGACACCATTTGTTTAGCTACAGCAGGGGTCGGCAAGAGTAAGTATTTTAAGTTGCTGTAAGAGTCTTCTGTTAATCATCTGCTACTGTAGTACAAAAGCAGCCACAGACCATACATAAACAAGAGTATGGCTGTTATTCCAATAAAACTATGGTTACTTAGATTTGAATTTTGTGTAAGTTTCATGTATTGCCAAATACTCTTTTAATTATTTTTCAACCATTAAAAATAAAGCAAACATTCTTAGGTCAAAGACCAGCCCAAAACAGGTGGCAGTGGGATTTGGCCTACCTGAGCCAGAACCACCACATGATACATACAATTTTTCATGTCAATGTTTAGAATTCTATCAAATCTTACCAGAAATAGTGGTAAAATGGACCTCATGCTTGAAAATTGAGAAAAAAACAACAGAAACATCCACAAAAGAGCTACACATTGGAGTTTTCACACACTTTAAAATAACTGTGATTTATACATTCAATAACTTAGATGATAAAATGGAAAAGTTTATTACAGGAATGGAAACTACAAAAAAGTATCAAATAGAAATTCTAGAATTAAAAAATACAGTAACTGAAATCTAAAACCCAATAGATGGTAGATAAGTTTAACAGATTAGCCACAGCTGAGATGATTAATAAAAAGAAAAAACTGAAATACATACACTAACAGGGAGGACTCTGTGTTAAGCAAATTTCAGAAACATACAGTATAAGAGTTTGAAAGCAAGCAAAATGTCATGTATTATTTATATGTATATACATATGCATATGTATATACATAGTACAAATTATGAGAATAATAAATACAAAATTCATAATGGCGTCCTTTGGGGAGAGAACATAGGCTTTAACAATGTTAACATATCCCCAACTTACAGACACTTACACCAGACTGTACAATTATAATACCTTTGGATTCCTACTTTTTTAAAGGAAAAAACTATGATAAATAATGCATCCTGTTTGGGTATCTTTTTTAAAAACTAAGGGCTAATAATAATTTTGAATAATTTACTTACTATAGTAGATCAAACTAATAAAAAAATTTTGTCAGTTATTCTGAAATAAAAATTTAACAATTATATATCTGAAATTGCACTGACTTTTACAATAAAACTCAAAGAGTAAAACCATTACTAATGTTGTGGTATCAGATACCTCAAAACATAAAAATATAGCATATTAACACATTTAACAGCAGCTGTTTTGTTTTAGTCATGGGAGAATATCACTTTTACTTTGAGAGGATTAATAAAAAGAAAAAACTGAAATACATACTAAGGTAATACTAAGGTAATGCTAAGGTAATGCTAAGGTAATCAAAAGTTTTAGAAACGTGGAACAGAAAAAGTGTCAACAGTGGACAGCCTCAAGGTTTTGAATTAATCAGTGTCTCAGGTTTCCTTCATTCACATTTCTTTCTTACCTGCCTTATGATCTCAGTAAGGTCTTGGATTCTGCGATAATGCACCCTTTTGCTATTTAGTATGTATATACCATAGAAATACGGGGAAGAGGTAGGGATCAGCAGCTAATCAGTAAGATTTGTATTAAGGACAAATGGAAAATTATATATTTCTTCCACCATCCAGGAACAATTTTTGTGTCTAAAAGGGCAGTAGTTTATTAGTGGAAATTTATCATTTTGTTACTACCTCTTTTCAGTGCTACAAGTTTCTCCAGGAGCAAAGTAAAAGGGGAAAAGGAAAAGAGAGAAATTTTAATAAAGTGTGATAATGGTGGAATCTGGTTGAAGTGTATCCAGATGGGGATAATAAGTTTCCTGTGTGAATCCATATAATATGGTACTTGTTTATAGGCACACAATATTTTGGGTTGCTGTTTGCATTTATTTAACATTAATGGGTAAAGAAGGCAGGTGAAACTTCCAGCTAAACGTCTGGGGCAGGAATAGCATTGAAATCCCATACTGAATAGGAAGATAAAGTGAAACTGAATACTGAACAATATTACCTAGCCCCCCGACCTCACCTGTCTCCAAGAACAGACCCCTAAGAAAGCTAAAAAGCTTCCTCTCTGGAAAAAATGGACCCATCCCAAAGAAAAAGCTTCAGACTATGATGCTGAATTTTAAAAAATGAGAAGATGGAACCTATGAATTTTAAAAAATTAATCAATGAATTACAATGTGTAGTCCTCATTTAGATCTTGACTAGAATTATTTAACAATATTTCATAATATTTAAGAGACAGCAGAAAATTTGAACACTGAGTATTTGGTATTACAAAATTATTATGACTAATTCTTGTTTAGGTACAATAATACTTTTACAATTTTTTCTTAAAGAGCAATTATCTTTTTAAGAATACATACTGAAATAAGTATGGATGAAATGGTATCTTGGATTTGCTTCAAAATAATATGCATGTTGGGAGAACTGGGTGAGAGTTTAGATGAAATAAAATTGGCCATGAATTAATAATTGCTGAAGCTGGGTAATAGGTACATGGAGGTTCATTACACTATTTTATCTCCTCTATATGTTGATTTAAAATTTCTATGATAAGAGGTTGGAAACAAAACTCTAAGTCATATGTATTAATTTTCAAAATAAAAGTTTAAAAAGAATACAGGTAAACTTAAAGGAAAAATTAGGGTTAAGTCGCTGATTATGATATATAATCACTGCTCTTTCAACCCAACCCCAATCTTAATTCCTTCAGACCTGAGGAAAGCTCTTTTCTTATTTCTTATCCTGACCCGGAGCCTAGGAGACCTATATTTGTCTTTGGAACCGACACTCTCCTTTTCCGGTTTCTCTGCTACTTTCCACAAGGAAGCACAACTCTAAAGTCTGCTTTTAAACCATTTGAAATTACCCACTTGACAAACTACAGAAGGCTTTAATACTTGTCTACAGGAAGAAGGACTCTCAGAAAACAACATAAGGCAGATTCAAAAAGATAAATAATCAAGACACTGGTCAATAGAGCTGGAGAATGTACTTTTATTCTTGCAGTTTTATACTAGGAAATCAACATTTAATTTTATAATTCATTGTTCACAATTGACTCATGAAAAATTTTTAATCTTTAAATTGTACATCAATATCCTATGACTCCAAATTTTATTTATCACTCTCCTTCAAGTCTGAAGAAAATGATTAATTTATTAAGTTCCACAGACAGCACAGTCCCACTGACATAACATTTAGTCTTAAGTCCTACGCTCATGAGAATTAAGAATAGCCAGTATCAAACTGGCCTGAGACCTGATTGTGTTCCTGGCTCAGGATACCTGTAATAAATTTGTAAATCCACACTAAGACACAAAAATAAACTAGTGTGTGTATGTCATATAAAAAACTTTTCACAGTAGAGTAAAAATTAACAGTAAAATGTCACCAAATTTCAAACATATTTTTTATCCAATTAGCTTTCTAAATGCCTGATTTAACTGTTAATCAAATGCAAATGACTTCATGTAGGTTTTTTTAAAAGTTTGCCCAGCATTTCAAAAATGGTTACAGAATATAACTTTTTAAATGTCAAAGTATGCTATACATATTGCACTTTTCTGCTAGGCTGGGCTAGTATCTTCCATGGCAAGATACTAAAACTACTGAATAAAATACACTTTAAAATCAATAGGTACTTGATTAATTTCCCTGAAATTATCAACATCATTACCAAAATCTTCCAGGATTTTGTAAGATTTGATTCCTTAAATACAGTTTTAAAGTTTAACTTAAGGAGGGGGAAAAAACCCTCATATATTTCACTTTTTATGTCCTTTTTTTGGTCCTTCAATGACCAAAGATAATTTTAAACAAATTATGCTTCATGTTTCCTGGCTTAATAAAAAGCTACCATTTCTATTACCCAAATTAAGAAAAATGATACTAATCAAAAACTATTAATCTTGAAATGTCTGTAGGTCCCTTTAGAACCTTTCCAAACTTTTATAATCAAGATAATTATGTACTAGAATCAAATTAGGTAAGGAAAAACTTATTTTGCAAAAATAAAATCACTTCCCAATATGCTTGGCAGAAACAAGCTAATCGTTTTCATTTGCGTTCCATTGAAGACATTACTGAAATCTGTCCAATGGTTTATTTCCAACTGGTCCACTACGGAATTCTTCGGAATGTTTTAAGATTGGCTGTAGCTAGAATTCTGACTTCCATTTGGACCCTGCTCTCCTTCACTGTTTAAGTGGGGAAGAAAGAGATTTTATACCAATTAAAAGATTCATTTTCAATATCCTGATAAGCCTAGTAATTTTTAAAGTTAGTTATTCTGTGGTACAAATTTACAAAACAAAGACACTCCCAATTTTAAGACACAGATGTGGAAAAATTAAAATCCAGAAGACTAATATTTGGTTTTATATTTTTATTCTTAGGTAACTTAGTGTCCTCATACATAACAAGCTTTTTGAAAGTTAGTATCCATATACACTCAAAAAATTTAAATTAGGGTATGGGATTTCATTGTCATTACAGGTATCACTCAACATATAGATTAGAGCTTCTGAACAAATTTCCTATAAAATTAAATCTTACATATAAAATCTTATTCCTATTAACCATTTATGAAAATCAAGAAGTGTTCTTCCAAAAAAGTTACTGTCTGAAGCCATACTAAAATCTTATGTAAATATAGCAAAACTTTATAAATCAGAAATATGGTAATTTCCTGGAAAATGCTGAATATTTAAAATAAAATTAACTGAAACGGAAAATACCAGTAACTGTGGCAACAGGATTATTGCCTTATCTTGTCCATCATCATCTTGCAGCTTCGGGCCCTGCCACTAGTGGAGAATCACTCAGGGAATTTCTGCAAAAAATGCATCCAAAGGTAGCTGTTTGAATGACTGCTTTAAAACAGCTCCTTGTAGAAGTCAAGTATTTATTTTTTCTAACAGTGACATTAACGTACCAGATCTACAAATCTATCTCAATGTTTTATAACTTAAGTATAAATTAATTTAGATAGGCAGATTTCTTTATTTCCCTTTTGACCTTGTTTCCTGACACCAAATGGTCTGCAACATAGTGAAAGTTAACCACTGAACTAAATGAACAGATCCTATTAAAATAACAAAAACTCCCTTAGCACAAGTGATTCATATTTAGCAAAATTATGTTATTGGGTGCCATGGATCATATGGGTCACTCAAAAGGCAAAATTCTTTATCCTTATAATATCAGATTAATAATCTAAGTTCTTGAAAACTGCTACTGGATTTATAAAACACGGTAGTAGCCAGCATTGGGGTTGGGGAGGAGGGGGAAGATGGCAGAGTCCAACTAACAGAGAAATACTACAGAATTCTTTATCTCTGAATTTCCATTAAACTGGCCTAATTCTGTCCTGTTTCAGTTTATGTATACTGTATAGCCATATGTTGAAGGATACCTGTAATAGACCTGCCACTGCATTAGGAAAAGTTACTATACAGATGATCCAATTAATTTTTAAAAGTGAGACATTCTCGATCTATCAAGTCACAAATTTAAAAATATTAGTATGTATTATGAAGCTCTGGAAGAAATTTCAAGGAAAAAAACCAAAGCAATGTAATCTATGAAAAAATGTGATAATGCATATGAAATATATAATTAAAAGGAATAGATAATTAAAGTCTAGAAAGTACCTGTTTGGAGGAGGTTTTGGTTTCGGCATCTTACTAAGAATAGTTGCCATCTCTTTTCTCTCATCAAAATTCTTCCACTGTTCATATAGTTTTAAAATAACCCTGATTATTTCCAAAATCTAGAAGAAAATATTTGAAAAGTTCTCAATGGCAATATCAAGCAGCATTTAGTATATAAAGAATACTCATTGCATACTAGGCATCCCTCAGAAAACAGTGAAAAGATAAGAGTCTCTGTCCTTAAGTATTCAGGCTTGACAATCCTGATAAATGTGAAAGCAGTATTTTTAGCACACTCAAATTTAGGCTTTTCCTTCTAGCCTCTCCTGTGTTAACGTGTATGCCCTGTCCATCCTTATCCATCTCTCTGCAGCTCGTTTCCTTCTATCTGCTGATATCTAAACCAAAGAAAAATAATGAGGTACTAGGAATAAAGGTCTATATCATGAAGTTCACCACTACACAGTATGCTCTTCTAAAACCAGTTGTTTCTAACAATTTAATGGGAGGTAGTGCGCAAAAGATGTTTTAATTCTCTGTTAACTACTGTAAACAAGGAACTAAAAAATTGACAGCTACAAATCTGTCATATCCAGTTTCCAAATTAGCCCTTTCTTCCTCACATGAGTAAACCTAACCTTGGACTGATTTTAATGCTATCAACAACATTGCAGCAGAAAAGATAGAAAAAGGGGCAAAAACCACATTGCCAGGAGATAGGCTATGTTTCAGAAGTTTACAGTAGTATTTAGTGGTCACTAGGTAGCTTTTAAAATAGTCCGTAACATTAGGGGCTGCTCAACTAATCAAACTAAAAGTTTACCATTCTGTTTAAGCTAAACCAAGGAAAGAAACAGTAACAAAACAGTCAACATCAACTCTTCTTGTCTTATTTCTTTATTATCATCATCATTTTTTTACAAAAACCTTTTTAGCCTAGTAGATATCTTAAGATTTTAGGCTCTTGATAAGTAAATATGACATTAACTTTAAAATGTTGAAGTTTATATTCCACTAAGGGAATTTTAAAGAATACCTTTTCCATATCCACAGAAAGCTCAGCAAACCACTGTCTGGCATCTTTCTGCTGTACAACACAGGCTACATGTAGGCAAGCTGGAAAGAAAAGAGACAAAGGCCCACATTTAACTACAAACATGTAATGTGTGGTCTCAGAACCAAACATGAAATTTTCATGTATATTTTCCAATATTCTTTTTAAAAACTGCACAGGTTCATATAATAGTTACCACTGATCACTCCATCTGATATGGAGAGAAAAAATTACTAATTACTAGACTGTATTAAGGTTTTTGACATCTCCAGCTCCTCACTGTGTGTGCTAGGCAAGGTGCAGTTGCCTTCAAAATCGGGGCATGTTAAGGAAAAAATCCAATGAGGATATTTACAGCAAAGAAATCATCCTTCAACAGTGATACAAGGTAGTAGTTAAAATGTAACCAGAGCCCTGGTCAGAATGGCTCAGTTGGTTGGAGCATTGTCCCAGAGACCAAAAGGTCACAGGTTCAATTCCCAGTCAGGGCATATACCCTGGTTGAAGGTTCGACCCCTGGTTGGGGGTTGGGAGGGGGGCGCACAGGAGAAGGCAACCAATCAATGCTGCGTCTGTGTGCGCGCTCTCTCTCTCTCTCCCCCTCTCTGAAAGCAATGAAAAAATGTTCTTGGGTGAGGATTAAAAAAAAATGTAACCAGAAGTAAGTGTAGTGGGAAAAAAAACCCCCGAAGAAACAAAACAACCCCCCCCTCAGCTAATCAATACACTGATAAATTTCAACAGTACTATGTTTTGATACTTCAACTAAAAGTAGTGTTAATTTCCTTTGCTTTTTAAAGTTATTAGTATAACAAATTAGGTGAAAACTGGGCACACTAGTACAGAACTGAGTGTTGTAATAATAGAGCTTAGAAAAAAATGTAATACACTGTATATAATTATATATAACAAACAAAGACAGTAAAAATGCTCAAAGACAACAATCTACATCATAGTTTTGCCCAATATAATTCCTACTGAGCAGCTTGACTACCCTGATCCACGCCAGCTTAAGAGTTATGTTGCCTGATGTGGTCACACATCCTGTGGACTACTCAGGATGACATTCTAGGCAAACAGTAACTCAAATGTGAACTGAAGCAGTGGTTGCCCCAAGTCAAACAAAGCTATAAAGTACAGCCTACGTCCAGGAGGGACTAAGAGGCAAAAAGACTGAAATTATAATAACAGGTAATTAAAACACAGTGGAAAACACAGTGGAAAACACCGTGATAAGGATATATGTAGAGTACATTACAGATAGAGGAGACATCCTAAACCCAGCATGAGATGATGTAGGGTTTCGGTGGGGGGACAGTGTTGCTAGAAAGGTAAAACCTGAACCAAGTCTTTAAAAAAAAAGGGGGGGGGATGAGAGTGGGAACAGAGAATGGCATGCCCATAACTAGTAAAAATAAGCTGCAGACTTTATCTAAAAATTAACAAAAGCACTTAAAAGTTTTAATTGGGGGAAAAATTATGAATCAGAGTTTCTCTACCTTGGCACTGCTGACATTGTGGGCTGGGCAATTCTTTGAGACTGGCTGGTGCACTATAGGATACTTAGTAGCACCCCTGCCACCCACTAGATGCCAATGGCATCCCACTGCAGCTGTGACAATCAAAGCCACTGCCAAATATCCTGAGGAACAAAACTATCTCTGGTTGAGAACCACTAGCCTCATTCAAGTATGAAGGATAGATTGGCTCTCTAAGAACAGGGATGCTGGAGGTCAATTGGTCAGGAAGTAGACTACTGTGGTAGCCTGAACAGAAATGAGATGATGGCTGTAAGACTACTAAAGGTATTGATTACCAATACTCAACAATAGGTATTGGTTACTAACTAGATGGAGGTACTGAGGGAGATGAAAGAGCCCAACTGCTATGTTTCCAAATAAAGTAACTAACTAGTGCTATTCACCAAGCTAGTAAAGACACTAAAAGTTAAGAGCACATTTTGGGGCAAGTAGTGAGCTCAGTCCTATTCACGAGTCTGAGGTGCCAGTGAGATGCCAAGGCATAAAGACATATAGAACTGCTCAGGAGCAAGATCTTGGTTAAATGAAGGAGTTTAAATGTTTCAAAACCTAAGAAATAGGAGCCACAGGCCTCAGTGAAACCACCCAGGAAGAATAAAGACAGGAGAAATGGCAAAGATGTGGCACATGGCCTGATTTTGCCTCCTTCCTATATACGCAGATCCCAGCATTCCTTCCCACTGCACCCAGATACCACTTTACAATCCTTCCAAATACACTGCTTTCATGGAGCCTCCAGTACTACAAAAATATAACTCATGCATCATCCCTAATGTAAGGATAAGAAATATTAACATTGAAGGAATAACTGAAAAAAGAGAAAACAAGTAAGTTTGGACTGGTAAAGTATGGGGGAGAGGGATCAAGAGGATAGAATCATGGATACCAATAGAAAAAGAACAAACAAAAAGTAGTAAGTGCGTCCCCACACACAAAAAAGTAGTAAGTGCCTAATATATGGCAAACAATATTTGGTACTCTACAAGGTATCTCATTTAATTTTTACAACTCTGTGTGGAGTTGTTAGTATCCTCCACATTTTAGAATTAAGGAAACAAACTCAGAAAGTTTAGATATCTTCCCCACAATTACAAAGGAAGCAAAGTTTAAACCTAGGATCACCTGATTTCGAAGACTGCATTCTAACCCATTATAGTACTGCCTTCCATAGATAACAGAATGGTAGCTAACTTCTCCCCTCAAAAGGGCAATAAGGACGACAGAGGCTCCTTCACTCAAACTCTTGAGGACTTTTATTAGACTCAGGAGATGAAGGGCCCAGTTATTTCACATAAACTATAACTAATATTAGCAGGCTTAATTATGAACTTCTTCCCCTAGACAAACACTGGTTAAAATTATTTTAAATGATTTTTTAAAAACTTACCAAAAAGGGGAATGGGGGTACAATAATCCTGATTTGTGACAGTTACAGTTCATGTTACTGAAAGGTCACATGTATGGATTAATCTATTACTTCATGAAACATACAAACAGTACAATACGGTGAAATTTCTTTTAGGGTGACCTAAATAGGTTTATAACAATTTAATAAAGATAAACCACGCTTACATACCTAAAGCTATCATGAAAGGAGGATACAGTAGGCAAAGATCCGTTCTGTAGGTATCATTCACTATCCTCCTATAGAAATGTAAATCATATTATTACTGAAAGCAGAACTACCTCATCTGATTGTACATTTCCCTCCAGAGAGGGCTATATTTCCCATCTTTGTACATATTATTTCTCTTTTATATTACTGAAGCACAGATATAAAGGTGAAAACATCAAGAGAAAAAAGATGGATACATGAATGACTCAACAAATAAGCATATTTTAATGAATAAAATTACAGCTAAATGTTTTAAAATTTAAAACTTCATAATAAATTTTAAGCATTTTTTTCTAATTTGTCAAAAATTTGAAAATCAGATAAGAAACCAAAAATTATACAATGAATTAATATGTAAGTTGAATACTACCAAGAAGTATCCTGATAATTTTAAAGATAAATTGTCTATGTAGTGCTTTTCATAATAATCAACTTAAATGGATATTCACCAAATAGATAATTAAAAAATTGTTATCATTTTAGCATTTGTACCAATATGGTTATTAAAATTCAACAAGTAGATATTTTGTTCAACATTAAATATCTTGGGGTGCTACTTTAATTACTTTAAAAATACTAAATATTTAGTTGTCATTCTTCCTAGCTAATAGCATGTTACACTATGAATAACTTCTGTTCTAATTACCATGCAAGGGGAAGCAACATGTCTTCTTGGCCCATGTCCTGCACATACTGGAGCAAAGGTCTATAAGGATGATACACTATCAAGCAACAATCCTAGAAACAGTTTAAAAAATGTGTATGTATAAAAACAGATTTATTACAACACAAAAAAACACTTATTATTACCCAACTGATTTGTAATTGTGCATTCATATGTATTTCTCTAACTCATGCTCGCTTCCCTCTTATTTTCTTAAGAAAGCAGTATGGCAGCCCTAAACTCTACTGTAATAGTGAAGGCAGTGCTCTCTCTGGAATATACCTTGGTAAATCGGTTGGCAGTCAGTCAGCATCCATTCCCTTAGAGACTCAAAGTGTCACATCTGCAACACACTGAAACCTCTTATTAGCCTATAAATCCGTAATTCCCAACTGGAGGAGCAGAATTCTGCCAAAGACATAATCTATCTTTAAATAACACCACAGACATACACAAATTGTGCAAATAACTGACAGTGGTTTAATGCCCTAACTGGTTTGCTTGTAATCCTTTTATTATAGTTAGTATAGAACAGAAAAATATTTCCCTCCTAAGTAGGATATACAAATTATTTTACAGGCTTCCAAGAGGATACATGTGATGGTGCTACTAGGTACTGATTTCACCACCATGTATCACTTGGATGGTTTTAAAATGCACCTCCCTACAAACAGTTTCTTTAAAAAATTCTGACTTCACTAAATTTGAAAATAAGTTTTATTCTATTAATCATAGGGAAGGCATATACTTACCATTAGCTCTAAAAGATAGAATTCACATTCTAATATCTGTTTAAAAAGATTATAAATGTCAACATGAAACCAAATTAGATGAGTCTACTTAGTCTAACAATTTATAGACATAGTAATTTATCGCAGATTTTTACTAAAGATTTTTTAAACCAAGAAAATAAACATAGTAACTTATAATAGAATTAACATACGCAATAAAAAATTACTTTATGCTACTACACAATGACTGAAATTGTGATTATAAAGCATTTTAATCTGTTAAAAAAGCCACCTTCATATAAGCATTCTTATTATTTTTATTTAAAATATCCTGTGTATACTTCAGATTTTCTAAGTACTTTCCATTCAACAAATGTGAAAATGCAATTATCTTAAATGTTATATTATAAATCAGTAAAAGGCAAGAATACTAAAAAAAATGAAACCAAAAAACACAAGTTAAATGGAATGAAGAAACAAACCCCTTACAAGGTGGAAAGAACATGCCTATTAAAATGTCAATAAGAGATTCAACTTCTAAAACAATATAAAATTTGAATATGGTTTTCATACTATTCCACTGTAGTAGTTTCAGCTGCACACCAGTATCACCTAGGAGCTTTTAGAAAATACCAGTCCCCAGGCCTCAAGCCCGAAAATTCTCACTTAGTTGGTCTGCAGAGGCCCTGACATCAGTATTATTAGGGTCCCGAAGTGATTTAATGAGCACTCACACTCATATAACCACAACTATGAAATATCTTTAAAAATAGTAGAAGCAATTAATTTCAATTTCTTTAAAGTCTATGGGATTGTAGTATTTGAAACTGCCATTTCTAGGAGACTATTCAGTTTATTCTAATATAAAATGGAACTAATCTATATGCAACTTTGACAAATAGTTTTACTTTATACAATATACTTACATGGTTCATCCTATAAGGAAATTCCTTTGGAAAGGCATATGAAAATCTAGTTTTTACTGCAGGAAAAAAAACAAACAAACAAACCCAAAAACTCAGAAAATGGGAAAGTGAATTAATCCCAATTTTTTTAATACTGTGTACATTAGTAGAGGTAGGGCTAAATCATTTTCAGTAGGGCACTGGGAGATGTTTAGAAACTCAGATTATTTTGTTTCCAGGCAAGAAAGAATGAGTGGTGGGAAGCCCCAGATCCTCATCTATATACAATTACAGAGCCTTAATTACATGTTTAATATATTAAGGGTTCTGCAGCTTAAAAATAAGGGGATTAGAAGAAAAAAATCACTGGGTTTTATCAGCTCTAAAATCTTCCCAGTTCTAGAACGGTATCTTCTTTAGCACCATTTCTGTATAATTCCCACACAACTGGACAAAACACAGAAAGTGGTGGTCGTAAAGATAAAAGATATATTTTTTGTAGGGATAATTTTTTATGCAAAATTCTTAAAGCAATAACTTTCACTTGGTAATTTAGCTTAGAAGGAATATTCACAAATATATATAAATATAAATAAATTGGAAGGCTAATACAACCAATGTCAACAGTGTTTATCTCAGAGATTTAAGGAGTTTTACTAATCTGTACTTTCTAAACTTTTTGTAATAAATAGGTAGTTCTTTATCAAAAGATGTATTTTAAATAAAAGCATGAATGAATGTGCAAAGGTCTCTAGGACTTTTTCATACCACATACAAACACATACCTAATTACTACTATTCTTAATAACTAAGTACAAATGAGAAAACTATTAATTATCAATCCTCCATTTCCTTAAAATGCTATGAGTATATACCTTTATGTACTATTTGACATAACTGTACTCAAATCATCAGATACACTATTTCATTCAATCAAGTGACTATTCACAGGTTTTAGAGGATCTGTTCTGTGATCCCTTACACTTGTACAAAACCCAAGTGACCTCATGGAGATAATAAAGAATTTCATTTATTTTATGAACTGTATTTTGTAAATTGAGTATCCTAACCACTAATGTAGATAGGTAACACCTGCCAAGATTTGAAACCTAAAACATTTAAACTTGACATTAAGAAATTTATACATAAATCTTTCCTTTCCTCTTCTCCGTTAATATTTCTGAGTTTTACAAATCCTTTGATGTAAACAAGATGCAAAGTGTACAAGTAAAACAGATACTTACATAATGGTAACTAATCAACAAACTAAAATGATCTCTACAAATTAAACAAATCTACACCTCTAACCCCTGCACTTTGACATCTGACTTACTGAGATTAAATTTACCTGATCCTGTCAACTTCTTTCCTACTCCATGGTAAAAATTATTCTGCATTTTGATTTTTTCTTCTAACTTGAAGGAAAATGTATCCCTCTCTTTTGCTACCTGTACCACTTGTGCATTTGCTTTTATCTGCTTGATTGATAGGCACTACTTTTCTTTGGCACCTTTAACCTTTCCTCCTCCAATAAATCTGTCCCATTATTTACTAATATGCTCAAATTTCCCTTAAAAACAAAGACAAATAAAACCTCTACCAAATTATATTCATGGGTTGTTTTTTTTTAAGTAGACTTTATTTTTAGAACATAAGATAACAGAGTTCCCATATACTCCCTGTTAAGGAATGAATGTCTATGTTCCCCCAAAGTCGTATGTTGAAGTCCTAAACCCCATGTGATATTTATTATTTGGAGGTGAGATCGTGAGTGTGGGACTCCCATGATGGGATTCTTCTCGTAAGAGGAGGAAGAGGGACCAGTGATCTCTCCTCTCTCTGCCATGTGAGAACAGGATGGGAAGCAGCTGTCTGCAAGCCAGAAGACAAATTATAGCTGAACAAAGAACTGATCAAGGTAGGCACTTTGATCTTGAACTTCCCAGCCTGCAGAACTGTGAGAAATAGTCTATGGTATATTGTTATAACAGCTCAAGCTAAGACAACCCATCACCCAGTTTCACCTATTACTAATACCTTATATTAGAATGATACGTTTATCATTAATGAACCTGTATATACATTATTATAAGTTCATAGTTTATTCAGATCTTATTTTTTACCTATTGTCCTTTTTCTGTTCCGGGCTCTCATCCAGGATACCACATTCCATTCACATGCCATAACTCCTTAAAGTCCACTTGGCTATGAAAGTTTTCCAGACTTTCCTTGTTTTTGATGGCTCTGACAGTTTTTAGGAATATTAGTCATGTATTTTGCAGGTTCACCCTCCACTGGAATCTGTCTTATGTTTAACTAATGGTTAGACTGGGGTTTTGGGTTTTTGGAAGGAAGGCCACAGGGGTAAAGTGCCATTTCACCAGAACACATCAAATGTATACACCATTAATGTGAGTTATCACTGTCGATAATGACTTTGATCATCTGGCTGGGGCAGTGTCTGTCAGGTTTCTCCACTGTAAGGTTATCTGCCCTGCCCACTTTTCATAATCTATGCATTAGAAGGAAGTCACTATATGCACAGCCAACATCAAAGGAATGGATATTTATGAGTCTTATACTTAAGAGTGGATTTAGCTACATAAAGTATTTTAAATTCTTCTACAAGGGAGATTTGTCTCTTCTCCCCCATTTATTTATTTAATCATTTACATCAGTATAAACTCATGGATATTTATTTTGCACTTTGGGTTATAATCCAATGTTTTTAAAATTTTGCTGAAATTCTTCCAGCTTTGGCCATTGAGAGCTCCTTCCATTGGACGGTGTGTCTCTTGGGCATACCCCAATTAATGTAGGCTTTTGGTTTTGGTTTTGAGTACTTCCTTGCTTACTGACACTGTAAGATGCTCCAGGTTCCTTCTGTATTTTTCCTGCATCAGTCCTCTAGAATCAGCCATCTCTCCAAGGAGCTGAAGCTCCTTTTATTGGAGAATGGTTTTAAAAACAAAGATCAGAGCAGTAGGGGTGAGCTCATAGTTTATAAACCCTCTTAACTGACAAAGCCTACACACACATACACACATAGATCCATGTATCTATACATGTTTACGTCTATCCATGTTAAGGTAAATATAGTTCATACTGATGTCTCTAACCCTAACTAATTACCATGTTGATCATTCTGGTCTCCTCACCTTGCTTATCTATAAATTCACATTCTAGCAATGAGAAACCTAGCTCTTAACATCTGCCATCTACTTACAATGAATATATCCATTTAGTGGAATTGTTCAATTTCATCTTACATTTGTAGCAATATCAGAATTGTTATCAAGTTACTATGCTTATGTACACTTCATTTTGCCTTTAGTCTTACAGATTATACTCATTTCCAAAGTTAGTTAGGTCAGCAACTCTCTTCCCCAACCCCCTTCACTGAGGTTGTTACATATATTTATAATACAGTTAGATTCTCCTTTTCTCAAAACCTACTCACTACTTAATTCTTTGCTGTCTGGTTTCTACCCCCACCCCATAGTGTCTAATGACATCATGTTCTCTCCTGAAGAATACAAATCCAAAGGTCTGGTTTTTCTCTTTGGAACACATCTCCTATGCAGCACAAGACACTATGCAACTCTATCTCTTTCTTAAAATTTATCAAGTCCCAAACTTCTATCATTGGCTTCACATTTCTAAGAGTATGTTCTACTGATATATTTACACCTGGAATGTCTACGATTAAATTTACTTCTTTTCAGAACCCACTTATTCTACTCTCCTGGTACCGCCTTCACCTCCTCAATGCCCAGGCATGAAACCTCAAAAATCATTTTTGACTCCTCTTTATTTTTTTAAGGTATATTTTATTGATTATGCTATTACTGTTGTCCCAATGTTTCCACTTTGCACCCCTCCTCCCAGTACCACCCTTCCCTCCAGCAGACCCTCCCACCTCTAGTTCATGTCCATGGGTCAAGCGTGTAAGTTCTTTGGTTCTCCATTTCCTATGCTACTCTTAACATCCCCATCTATTTTGTTCCTACCATTTAATGCTTCTTAATCCCTGTACCTCCCTCCTGCCCCATTCTTCCCCTTCCCCCTCCCAGCTGATAACCCTCTAAATGATCTCCATACCTATGATTCTGTTTCTGCTCTGGTGGTTTGCTTAGTTTGTTTTGTTTTTTACACTGAGTTGTTGATAGTTATTAATTTGTTGCCTTTTTAATGTTCATGTTCATGGTTTTGACCTTTTTCTTAAATAAATCCTTTTTAACATTTCGTGTAATAATGGCTTGGGGATGATGAACTCCTTTAGCTTTACCTGATCTGGGAAACACTTCATCTGCCCTTCCATTCTAAATGATAGCTTTGCTGGATAGAGTAATCTAGGTTGTAGGCCCTTGCTTTTCATCACTTTGAATACTTCTTGCCAGTCCCTTCTTGCCTGCAAAGTTTCTTTTGAGAAATCAGCTGATAGTCTTATGAGAACTCCTTTGTAGGTAACTCTCTGCTTTTCTCCTGCTGCTCTTAAATCCTTTCTTTTCAAAAGTCCTGCTCGCTCATCATTCACATCTAGCTTGCCTGTTCTTGCTGACTGCCAAAACATTATTTTAAGACTTTACCAGAGCTCACCTGGATTACTTCAATAACTAAAAAGATTTTCTTTCCACCTTAAACCTGTTACCTTTTACTTCTCACAGCACCCTGCAGTGACAGCATTCACTAGTTTGCAGTTTTATATGTATTTATGGTAAAATAACACCCTACATAGAATATACCGTCTTTAACCATTTGTAAGTATACAGTTCAATAGTATTAAGTATATTTACACTGTTGTGCAACCATAACCACAGTTCATCTCCAGAATCCTTTTCATCTTACACACCGAAACTCTACACTCATTAAACAATTACTCCCCATTTTCCCTTCCCTCTGGCCCCTGGCAGTCACCCCTCCACTTTCTCTCTTTATTACTTTGATTATTTTCGGTACCTCATAAAAGTGGACTCATACAGTACTTATCTT
Source organism: Mormoops blainvillei (assembly GCA_004026545.1). Lineage (NCBI taxonomy): Eukaryota > Metazoa > Chordata > Mammalia > Chiroptera > Mormoopidae > Mormoops > Mormoops blainvillei. The sequence continues at coordinate 90,382 of PVJD01001262.1, read as the reverse complement.
TTTGTGACTGGCTTATTTCACTTATCATAATGCCTGCAAGGTTCAGCCATGTTGTAGCATGTGTAAAACTTCAAACTGTGTCTAGTTCAACTCATACTGTCCCTCAATTCATCTCACATAATGCTGTCAGATTCACCTTCCTGATGTATAATTCTGGAATCACCCTCATTTGGAAGATGAAGCTTTCAAAGGTACCACCACTGCCAACAATTAAATGCAGATGCCTTACTGAAGGTGTTCCATTATCTGGCCTTAGTCAGGTAGGGCATTCCCCATTATTTCCTTATTCAACATTCACTGAATGCAAATCATTAGCTTTCCCTATTTTTGACCAAACTATTCAATGTTTCTACACTGTTTTTCCCCTGCATTTCCCCAGTTCAAATTTTATCTTTCTTCACCAAATTCTATTTAAGCCTTTCTAGATTCATCTAAAAAATAACCTTTCCACACTCAAATCATTCACTGCATTCTCTGTAAGTCTCCTGTGCCAATTATTTTCTTCTGTATTAATTTTTTTATATGCATGTCTTATTCTCGTGTTCCAGTTCCATGTGTTTATCTTTGTATCTACCACTGCATGCAGTATGGTATTTTCCAGTGATAATGATGCTGTTGTTGATGATGACAGCAGCCACTAAGGTTTAATGAGTATTATGGACTGAACTGTGTGCCCTCCACACCCCCAAATTCTTATGTTGAAGCTCTAACCCTCTATGTGACTGTATTTGGATCGAGCCTTTAAAGAGGTAAGGATAAATGAGATCATGAAAGTGGGGACCTAATTCTATAGCACTGGTATCCTTTTGAGAGAAGAGACACTAGGTTACAGGTGCACAGAGAAACGGCCATTTGAGAACACAGCAAAAAGGTGGCCATCTGCAAGCCAAGGAGAGAAGGCTTCAGGAGAAACTAATTTGTTGATACCTTGATCTTGCACTTCCAGTGTCCAGAACTGTGAGTAAATAAATTTCTGTTGTTTAAACCACTCAGTCTTTGACATTTTGTTATGGCAGCCCTAGCAAACTAATCCACTGAACAAGGCACTCTTCTACAAATTTCATCATTATTTACTCATGTGATCCTCTCAACAGCCCTATGACATAGATATTACTAATATCCTCATCTTGCAGATGAAGAAACTGAAAAACAGAGAGATTATATTTTGCTTAACTTGTCACACAGCACTAGAGCTGAAATTTAAAACCTAAGTTATCTGGGCCTATATAATACACTATAAAGCTTATCAATAACTAGTCTACTATAAAAGTTTCTATTCATTGACAACCAAACATTCTTGTGAATATAACTTTAAGCTTTTGTATGAAAAACAAAGAAACCTTGGTAATAGGTGTTTTACATATTAAAAAATATAACTTCTAAAAAATTTGGAAAACAAAGACTAACAATGTAAGTAGAAAATAAGATCCCTATAATTTAGAACTCAGAGATGAGCACTGCTACCATTCCAGTAGATTTTCTTCTCGTTGTTTCTCTCTCTCTCTCTTTTTTTAATAATTTGATTTTCCAGAAGGCAGTTCAATGTTTCATCAATGTCACATACAATAGAATGTATATTACATTCTAGGGCAAAACTACTACTCTTCCATCCTCAAAAAATAAGATATGGCATAGTAAAGATTAAATTAGATTACTACACTCTTCTCAGAAAGGGGAATGGCCCCAAAGTATAAAATTAGTCTGGCTCACAAACTTAAAAACACAAAAGTCTTCTTCTGCCTCTTCTATGTAAGATCACAGAAATATAAATAAATAAATAATCTGAACTTTCTTTTGTTAAGTGATGCCTTTTTGCTTAACCTATGAAGATGCGGTATACCATAACGTTAATCACTTTGTATACAATACTTTGCAATTGTTACTTTACAATGTTATTTCCTTTACTGTCATAACTCACAGGTAGCTAAACCCCACCTTTTTAGATAAGAACTAAGGTCATAAAGCTCAAGGGTATGTAGCTGCTGCTTAGTGACAGAACTGGGGCTTAGAATTAGCTCTACTGACTAAAGTCAGCATTTTTTTTCTGAACCATGTTTTTCAATATGGAGGGAAAATACATCATTCCCATCAAAAACATACATTACAGTTGCTAGAGAAATAGTTTACTCCACCCAGAAGGATGACACAATGGCTAGTCATTAGGAAGCAATAAAATACAATAGAACTGGGAAATAATTTTAATTTACTGTTATGAAATTAAGAGCCACTGAGTCAATGTTTTTGGATCAAGTTACTATCCATTTTTTAATATTAAAAGTAATATCTTAGACTTAATACTGTAAGTGGTTTTAAAAACTTTGTATTTTAACTGTATTTTTAATCAAATACATAGCCAGAAAGGTGGCCTCATGAGATTGTTTTTATTTTTTGTATTGTTTATGCTATTACAGTTTTCCCTGCTTTTTCTCCCTTTTCCAACTTCTACCCAGTTCCACTCTCTCCTGTTCCTCAGTCAATCCCCATATTGTTGTCCATGACCATGAGTCATGCATAAATGTTCTTTGGTTAATCCCTTCAACGTCTTTCATCCAGTTTTATTTCCCAACCCACAGGGGTCAGCCTGTTCCATGTATCTATGCTTCTGCTGACCTCGGGAGACTTCAGAAACCCAACTAATCTGTCACAGGTTTTCTAAGCTGAAACACATTAATGTCATATGGAGTTTTCCTTAGAATTACATCCTTAAAGTAGGATATACTTTTTGCACTTACATACAGAAGTAGCAGCAGAAATCAATCTTGTATTTGAGACTACTCCAAATTCCTAGAGAAAGAAAAGTGGGTAAGATCAGGTACCTAGAAGCCCAATGAAACTAAAGGTATCTGAGGTCTATACAAAACAGAGAATTTCCTGTGTTTCCCCCCATGATTACAGTCTGTTCAACTTTCTACCTATTTGGGGTATGATGTACTTAAATCACTAAATGTATTACTTTTCCTTAAAACTGCTACAATTTAAAACAAGTGTTTAAATAATTTTATAATTTAACATCATTGAAAGGCACCAAATTAGAAACCAAGCCTTAAGGTGATATGATAGTTTTCTGCACTCAACTTACTTCCAAGGAGATTTTTCTAAACTCTACACTTAATTGCAAGATTAAGTATGCTTTCTGTTCAACTGGACCTGGACTAACAGGTATTTCATGCCATTTAATAAAATAGTTGAATTCTGAAGAAGATAAACTTTAATATCACCAAAAGAATTCAAATATACCACCCAAACAATTATTATTCTCAGAACAGGAAAAGAAGAATGATATAAGAAAAGATTTTCAATGCAATTCCCATTTCTTCTTTAAACTTAATATGTCACCATTATAAAAATGACTAAAATTTATGAAGTGATCAACCTTACATATATCACCTCTTTTAATCTAATTAATCTATCAAGATTACTAAAGCCTTCATTTTAAAACAGAGAAATTAAGAATTGGTTTCTTATCCCACAAAAGAAACTAAACTAAATATAGTCTATTCAAATACTTTCAACGTATATCCTTATCCTTGGGGAAGGAGGTGACAGGGGCATGTTATGTGTGTACATACAGGGTCTGGCACAAATAATGCCTCTTTTCTTTTATTACAAAATCATAAGCATGTAATTCCATAACATAACAATATCACACTCAAGCATATCATATGACATTTTAGGTGAAATGTTCAAATTAAAACTATAAATTATCACACCCGTATTATTACCAACCACACTCAAGCTGGCCTTACTTCTGCCAGACCCTGTATCTCTATCTATATTCACATTTAAATCTCAAACTATAACAACTAAAACTAAAAAGTAAACACTTGAGACACAGTACCATTTCCATACAATTCCCACACAACTAGACAAAATGGAAAGATTTGGTCACAGTTAAGATTTAAAAAAATAGTGCTATAACCTAATATGAAAAGATACTATTTTTTCTAGGAATAATTTGTCATCCAAAATTATTAAAACTTTCACCTAGTAAATTATAAAATAAAACAGGCTTCTACTTAGAAAATTATATAACGACAACAAAGAAACTAAAAAACTAGATAAATTAAAATCACCGTTAATCTAGAAGAGAAGTTTATGAAGGTAGTAAAGGGTAAAGGGAGCCAATTACATGGTGATGGAAGATGAAATGACTTTGGGTGATGAGCACACAATGCAATATACAGATCATGTGTCACAGAAATGTACACCTGAAACCTATATGACCCTATGAACCAAGTCACCCCAATATAGTTAATAATAATAAAAAAGTTTATAAAATTTTTGTCTAGGTTCCCATCTGGCTATGCTTCACATACATAAAATTACAAGGTAATATTTGGAAAAACCACCCCCATAATACAAGACTTTCATAAACACTTTCTTTTCTACTAAAGAACTTAACAATAAAGCTGGTTCTGCCTCCTTAAACTATCACTTACAATTAGAAAACCTAAAACCTCTAGAAAGCTTGTCTTAATTTCTGGAGTCAATTCTCATTATTTTTGGTAATAGGTAAGAAAGGTGTTATAAATAATCCTAGATAATAGCTAAAACAAAATTCAAAATGAATATCAAAAAGAATATAAACTGACTAGGTTAAAATTACCTTCAATATTCAAGAATACAAATTACTATTCTAAAGACAAGCTAAAAATAGAAACATGACACAAAAGTTTCATAATGGTAAAAAGTGCATGGATTATGATGTAACCCAGTCAATATCTGATACTATTGCCTGGATTTTACCTGAGCAGAAACACCCCACCCCCCGCCCCCCGCAAACACTGACAAGGTGAAGGAAAGCAGAGATTTGGTTTCAGCCTCAAATTGCCATCTGTCTCGTTTGTCCCTCACCTAATTTCTCTACTCGTATTGCCGAAACGATTCCTCATTAGAATCTATACAGCTAGGGCCACCCGCACCCTTGCTTTCCCTGTGGCTGGGCAGGCAGTCACACATCAGGATGCAGGGAGGGAAGACAGGAGGACATGGAAAGCAAATGGAGGAGGAGGAGGTAGGCCACTGTCCAGTTACAGGAAGAACCTGTGTTACTTACGGAATACTACTTAGTGCCAAACAATAAATGTCTCAGACGCAGTCCAGCAAAGCATTTAAGTGCATGGGATTAGGAGCTAGACTTACTGAATTTGCTGCTTACCAGCTCCATGATCTTAGGCAAGTTTCTTAACCACTCTGTGGCTCAGTTTCTTCATTTATACATCTGTATGTCTCTTTGTTATGAAAATTAAGTCAGTTACAGTTGTAAAAGTATTTTAAAAAGCATTTTATACATAGTAAGTGCTATGTAAGTGTTTGTTAAATGAATAAAAGATGTGTGTATACGTCTGATTTTGTACAAATTTCAGTATTTTGCATCAATTACTATCTGTTATTCTTTTTACATAGGTAATCTGAAAACTGGGGCAAATTTGCCAACTCACATCGACTATACTTTGATGAAAAACAGAAAATTAGCCCTGGCTGGCGTGGCTCAGTGGATTGAGTGCTGGCCTATGAACCGAAAGGTTACTGGTTCCTTTCCCTATTAGGGCACATGCCTGGGTGACGGACCAGGTCTCCAGTTGGGGTAGGTGCAAGAGGCAACTGAATGCTTCTCTCACACACCAGTGTTTCTCTTCCTCTCTTTCTCTCTCCTTTCCCATCTAAGAAATAAATAAAATCCTAAAAAAACCCCCAAAAACACAGAAAATAATTTCATACCTCTACTTTGGATGCCAAAAACACACATGTAGGAGCCATTAATACAGGATCTATACTTTTCAAAGAATACCTAAGAAACAATAAAACAAAGTTAAATGTAGAAAACACAATAGAAAAAAAATCAAGAAAACAACTCTATGGCAAGCACATGATTCATCTATACTAAGGTTCATCAAAATTAGGTAAGAGTTTCCAATAAGCATAACATTCCCAAAATAAAACAGTCCTACCTGGCATAGAATCTTTTGAAATAGACTGTAGCAGTGGCAATAACTTGTTGTCTTAATTTAAGATGTTCACCTAATGCTTGGATAACTAAAAGAAAAATAAAGTTTTAAATGTATCTTCTGGTATCATTATAATATTAACATTTAACAATAAGTTCCATGTGGTTAAATCATAATTATATTCATTTTTAACATAGAGAAAAACCTATATATGTTATAAAGCTTACTTGGATCACAATGCTAATACTAGAATTTACAAATCTGTTTTAAAACATAGGTATGCATAAACAACAACAAAAACAGAAATTGCCCCACAACAAACACTGTTTTTGTTTTAAGGAGGCTGAACGATAGGCATTTCTCCTCTACCTTCTAAGAATTTTCAATGCCTTTCATATTACATTTAGAATATAAAAAAAAAAAATTAACACCTATCAAACTCACTTTGACTACCGATTTATAAAGGTTATTTAAAAATCCATAATGAATCCTCAAAACAACAGAAAGGTAGATTTGCAGAAGAGTAAACTGAAGGTTAGAAAGATCACGTGACAAAGCTACCATGTGGCAAGGGCAAGGATCTCCTGCCTCTAAACCCTTTTCCCTCTAAGCGAACTTGTAAGATAGGAATGCCCAATACAGAATGTCAATCCAAAGAATCATTTACCTTCAAAGTAATCTGCTTTAGCCAATCTTAAATTGAGTTTAATACTGCATGATAAAGACTTAGAAAAATTAATGAGTATTTTGAAACTATCTTGAATGTCTCTGACATTAAGATTTAAAAATAACTTTATTTAGATCACTTAAAAAGAAAGATTAAATTAATACGAGTTGTAAAAAGGTTACATGTGAAAATAAAAGTGTTAAGTAGGTAAAATGGATAGGCTGTTGAACATTCCACATTCAAATTTTATATGGTGGTGGGGAAGGTTAAAAAGAAGTAAGTTCTTGACTTAAAAAAATAAATTTAAAAAAAATGTTAACTAGGGACTAAGACAGATCATCACAAATTACCAAACAAAAACATTTTAATTCACGGTTAATCAACTGTACCATTTGAAGCAATTTTTTAAAAAGTTTACCATTTGTAAAAAATATTTGTAATTTCCAATATTCTTCTTCTGAGAGAAACTTTAAGTCCTTCTGGCGTTCCTTCAACAGATCTTGTTTATCCAAAATCCATTGCAAACTAGAAGAAGCAAAGATGTCAAAACATGCTATAGAAAATCAAGTAACAAAGTTATAGAAAATACTCTAAGATTAAAGAAGTTACTAACATTCTGAGAAATACAAAGTACACATGATCCTGAAAGACAGTATTTTCCACATTTCTTGAAACTCCAACACTGAGAATCATCTCACTAATAAATGTAAATATGCCCTGAAAAAAAAATTCTACTATAATTTCTATCTTTCTTCTTGGTCTCTCTGTCACTAGCTTTACTGTATTTCATTGATTCTAAGATTCTGCTATCAAAAAGCCTTTTACAATTGGTGATGCCTTAGCCTTTTAACCAGCAGCATGTTTTTTCTTGCTTAGTTATATGTAAAATAATGGTGAAATTATTTGGCATCAGTCGATGGTGCCTTGAATTTCATGAAGTATATCTTTTCTCAATTGTTCATGGGTAACTAGGGAATTTAGTTTCCTAACCTCACAATTCCAGTCATGCTAAAAGCTGCTTCAGAATTTATTCACTGCTAACCTCCCTCTTCTTGCCTAGTAAATTTTTAATCAGAGTTATGAAATTGACATGATCCTCCAAGAACACTATTCTGGAACCTTTCGTCACTCAATATGTAATGGAAATCTTGTCAATGAATTCTTTAAGATTTTATTTATTTTATTTTTTAGAGAGACGGGAAGGGAGGGAGAAAGAAAGGGAGAGAAACATCAATGTGTGGCTGCCTCTTACACACCCCCTACTGGGGACCTGGCCCACAACCCAGGCATGTGCCCTGACTGGGGAATCAAACCAGCGACCCTTTGGTTCACAGATTTGGTTCTCAATCCACTGAGCTACACCAGCCAGGGCCTAATTTATTTATTTTTTTAAAGATTTTATTTATTTTTTATTTTTAGACAGAGGGGAAGGGAGAAAGAGAGGGAAAGAAACATCAATGTGTGGTTGCCTCTCACGTGTCCCCTACTGGGGACCTGGCCCAGGGAATTGAACCGGCAACCCTTTGGTTCACAGACCGACGCTCAATCCACTGAGCTATACCAGCCAGGGATGTCAATGAATTTATTATTCAGCATCCTTTTAAATTGATGCACAGCATTATGTATGCATCATTTATTTAGTTAATCCCTATTGAGAAGTATGTAGGTTATTTTTTTCACCATTACAAGTGATACTTTAATGAATATCTTCGTAATTCATCCTTATATATTAGATTAATAACATATTGGGAATAATTTCCTAGAAGTAGAACTGATGGGTCAGTTTTGCTGGTACCTTTGATATAAATTGTCATTTAAGTTCCATAAAAGTCACATCAATTTCCATTCCTGTTAACAGTACATAGGTATGTCTTAAAATATTTAACCCTCTGGGTTATTGCCAATCTTTTAAATTATTTACAACTTAAAGACAAATTAGTATCTTACTATTTTGGGTTATTTTTAAATGTACATCTGAGGTTAAACATTTTCCATGTCTTTATTGGCCAAATATAGCTCGTCTTTTGTACATTATAATTCTAATATGACCATTTTTCTAATGAGATAGTCACCTTTTTCATGTTTAAGAGATTCTTCTGATCTAAAGTTTGTACATTATGGATAATAAATATTTGTCAAATTTGCTGCAAACATTTCTCAAGTTTAACATGATCTCTCAATATCTGGTTACTTGTAATACGGAAATCTCAATCACTTATATATTGAAATCTACCCATATTTTACTTTGACTTTATGCTTGTCACACATGAGAAGGCCTGCCCTGACACAAAATGCTTTTATATATATATATGTGTGTGTACATATATATATATGTACACACACATTCTCATATTTTCTAATACCCTTAGGCTTTTTTCTTTCAATTTGTGATCCATCTGGAAATTATTTTGGTATGGTGTATAGAGATCCAGCTAAATGTTTGTCGAACTGTTATCCAAAGTCACCAAAGTATTTTCTAATGTTTAATTTTATCACTGTATTTGAATTTTCTTTATAATTTCTTACTTTTGTTTTTCTTTTTCCTATGCCATACTATTTTAAAACATATAAAATTAAATAATTAAAATCTAGTATGGAAAATACCCCCTCCTTGCTACTATTCTTCAGAAAATTTCTGGCTACTCTATTACAATTATTATTCTAAGACCTGAATACAATATCCCAAGAAAGGAAATCCATTCAAAATTTTGTCTGGACTTGCATTAAATTTAAAGATCAATATAGGGAGAAATGATACCTTTACAATGCTAGAATTCAAACTATTAAAATCCTTATGTTCTACAATAGAATTAAAGGTTTTTTTTCCTGTAGGTCCTGTACATTTCTTAAGTTTATTCTTGAGTATTTTATATTTTCTGTTGCTATTGTAAGTTGTTTCTATTGTTCATTTAATAGAAAGCTTTCTATTTTTATATTTTGTAACTGGTCATGTTATTAAACCTTTGTTATTTCTAATTTTTCAATTAACTCAATTTTCTAACTTTATCTCCACATATTGATAATTTTATCTCCACATATTGATAATTTTATCATTCTTTTTATATTTCGCTATCAATTGCATTGAATAGTATATTCAGAACAACGTTAAACCGGCATAGTAATTTTGCTAATGTTTCACCATTAAATCTCTTGATATTTTGATGTTTTTATCATGTTAAGAAAACATCCTATTTATTTTAGTAAGAGATTAGTCGAGAATAGGTGTTGAACTTTGTACCTTTTTGATGCCTTGTTTATTAACATATTTCCTAGTATTAGCTGAATTCTGTAATGAAAATTGCTGTCATTTAAAAAATTTTTAATGCTGGACTTCATTTGTTAATACTTTATGATGCTTGCATCAATATTCAAAAGTGAGACTGTTTTTAGTGCTACTTTTCCTAGATTTTACCAGTGTTATTGTAGTTTCATAAAGAAAACTGCAAAGCTTTCTTTCAGTGTGAACAGGAATAATTTCAGTAACAGATTCTCTTGAAAGTAGAAAAAAATTTAGCCATAAAATAATTTGGACCTGGAGCATTTTTTAAGGAGTAGATCTTTGGTAACTTTCTTAGATTGTTTTGGCTCTCAAATTTATTGATATGCAAATAACCCAAACATACATCTGAGTTTATTTACTTTTCTTATTTCTAATTTTGTATTATTGTATTATCCCTTTTTACCTTGATTCAACTAGTACTAGTTCAGTCTGCTTTTTTGATTTTTCCCTTCCAAAGAACTAACTCTTAAAATTTCTGACCATTTTTGTCCTTCTAATACTTTAATGTCAGTGTTACTTTTATTCTTTCTTTTTTCTTTAGTGCATTTCCTTTTTAATATTCTTACCCAGAATATCTTATTTGTATTCTCTTATTCAGGATATTGACTTTTCTTGTAAAATTAGCTTTAGCTATAATATATGGATATATAATGATCTCACTGTTATTTCCTTAGTACTATATAACTTTCAGTTTCCTCTTTAATAAAGCATCCAGAGCTGGTTTTATACTTTCAATTTTTATTACCTTTTCATTAATTCATTCAGTCTACCAATTAGTATTTAGTGTCCTTCTGGTATGGTTGCATCATGGTCAAAGAATGTGTTCTAATACAACTTTCTGAAAAATGCTATAATTTGCTCTGTTCCAGTATTATCATTAATTTCACAGTCATTTTATGTTTTTAAAAAACTATATTTCACAAATATTTAAGAGTTTTTCCTGACAGGACACAGTTATAAACTAAGAAGACATAAATACCACATTTCATCAAATGTAAGATTCACCATTATTTCATGTACTAAGAAAAAAAAATGCCATCCTAAATATTAAAATGTGCACCTTAAAGCCATGAAATACAGCACATTTCATGTCAATTTTCCTTTCACCATAGTGATTTAAAACAGTGGTTTTCATAATTATTTTGTGTGTTTTTTTGGAACTGTCTTACCTTTCATAACTTGTTACCTTTTGCAGATCAGGGTCTCCATGATTCTCAAGGAATCAGAGGAAGGCAAAGAGTGCCTGTTACACCAGGACTATTTGAATTGGGAGGTGAGGGCAGTTTCAAAAAACACATTTAATGTTATAATAATTTTATAGTTGAAAAGTGAAAAAACAATTGGTTTTGTAAAACAGATCTTGGCCCCGTTTTGATAACTATTCTATCATAATGCTTACGAAAGAGGGGTATAACCTTTTTTTAAGTTGAAAATTCTGTAACTTTCGACAAACAGCTAGCTAGTTTAAACTATAGCTAGAAATAGCTAGAAAAGTTATTGACTAGTTAGCTAGTCAATTCTCTCACCTTCCTTCAAAGTTTATCAGAATACCTCTTCTCTACTACCTAAATTTCCTGTATTTTAATTTTGCCCAAGCAAATATTTCAGTGAGTCAGTGTAAAATAAAAATATCAGAAGTAAAACTTCTATAGCATTTCATCTCCACAGAATCACTCCACAGCACGAGTATCTGCTTTTCTGAAAATAGGTTTCCAAGCCCAGTTTCTTTTTTCCTACAAGTGGCTAAAAAAAAAAAAAAAAGAACAATGGAATCCATCTTTTTCACCGAATCAAAATTTAAATTACAATTACTAATGCTCTCAGCATTAAAAATTATTTACACTACGATATAATCTTGATATAATCTTTCAACTGAACAGTCTAGTCAAAGTTCACTTAGTACCATCACCCACCTTTCCTGACTGCTTACACAAATGCATTCAGGGGAAAATGTTTTTAATATTACTCAGGTTCTTCCATGGTCATTGACAGAAACAAAAACTTATTCATTAAAAAGGTTAAAGAAATCAGCAACGTTACTGAAAAATACACTCTTAAAATATAAGGCACAGGCTAATGAAACGGATATATTTTGAGAGCACCTGCCCTATACCGTTCCAACATAAAACTCCACGTAGACATAAAGTAGTGGCAGGAAGCGGTTAGTGAAACACGCCTGACTCCCCCCTCTCCTTGGAATATTAAATCCACTCAAGACAGGAGGTGACTGACAAAACACTACGATACCAACACACCGGCGAGATCCTAAACAAAAAGTGAACCGCAACTGTCCTGAAGAGCCAGCGTCACAGTTCCCAACCTTGTCACACTTCCCATACCTGTGCCCTTCCCACCCCATCCCATCCCATCCCCCTTCCAGGCCTAGCTACTCCAAGAATCTTAAACTCTCGAACCTTCCCACCTCCGAGACTGACTCCCCTTCCCCCACGCTTCCCGCTCACTGCTCATTTCCCACCGAAACCCGGCCAAAGGGCGGGGAGAGGGGAGTTGCCAGAGAAAGACGCAACGCGCTTCCGGCCGCGGCCGCCTCACGGGAGACTCCGCCGCGTTTGGGACAGGGGCTGGGAGCCAGGGACAGGGGCTGGGAGCCAGGCCAAGGGGAGTCGCGGGCCCGTTCTCACCGACTCTGAAGAGCCAGGCCCTGCGAGAAGACGAAAGGTAACTTACTAATGGGAGCTCTGCCAAAAGTTCCCTGCCATGGAACACAGCCTGCCCTGATAAAAAAGCACCAGCCGGCGGAGCGGCTCGCGGAGCGACCATAGACACAACCCGCCTGGTAACCGCGCTGCTCGATCTGATCTGCCCGGCTCCGCTCCGCGGCGGCGACGGTAAGAGGAAGAGGATGGCACCCTATTCTTTTTGACGCCGGCCGGCAACAGTCTGCTGTGTAAACCCGTTCCTATGGATAAAAGTTCCGACCCGCCCCGCGTCAGCGGAGGAAGCCGGCTGGGAGGAGACAGCCTGTGGACGGACAAAGATAGTCAATGGGAATTGGTGCTGACCAAGGCTCGCGGTGGTCAAGGGGCTCTCGCGAGAGCTTCTTGTCTGTTCATGCCTAGAGCCCGCGCTGCTTTGGGTCTTTTGGGCTCTGTAATTACTCTCCGAGTTGGGGTACAACTCTTCGGGTTTTGTTATTCCATTCTACACCTTACAGGCCTCCAAAGCAGCACGGTGGGATTGTATTAAAGGTTTTCTGACTTTAGTTCTTTCTCCTGCAATTGGGAATAGAAATTATTTTCTCAAGGACCTACCTACCGGAACCTAGTGGTACCAAGCGGAATACGTTCTTAATGGAGTTTTTTTGCAGTAAAGCGGAAACATTTAGAACAATATTCTGTTTTAATGCCAGAGAACCAGTAGTTTCACATATATGTATTAAATAGAAACATACAGCCAAAAATGCAATATTTTAATTTTACAAGATGACGTAATCTATACTTTTCATTTCTATTATTGTGATACTGTAGTTACTGTAAAACTTCTAATTACTTTTCCAAAAATTGGACGCAATTGAAAGTTCTTGATAGACGACCAGTGTTCTGAGATAGTTTGAGAAAGTATTTTTCACACTATGGGTGGAGACCAATTAAGGTGTGGTTGAAATCGAATATAATAAGCATTTTCCTAAATGAGATTTTTTAAAAATCGGGTATGTTAGAAATAGCAAGGATATTACTTAAAATATCTGATTCAGTTATATGTGGATGTATGTACTACATCAAGATGTGAAATGGTATATGATTTCACTTATATGTGGAATCTAAAGAACAAACGAACAAACAAACAATAGAAGAGTCAGATACAGAGAAACAGTTGGATGGGTGCCAGGGTTGGGTGCGAATGGTAAAGGGATTAAGAAAGTACAACATAGGGAATATGGTCGATAATATAGTAATAACTATGTATGGTGCTAGGGGGGAACACTTTAAAAAGTATATTATTGTCTAACCATTACGCGGTACACCTGAAACTAATGCAAAATAATATTGAATATAAACTATAGTTGAAAAATAAAATTTAAATTAAAAGAAGATGTGAAATGCATCTTAGTTACTTAACATAAAGTATTTTGTATCATTGTCACTCCCATAAAATCCCATAAAGATTGCTCTCTTTGATGGTTGTCCTCCTTATCTTTCGAGAATCTAGAATGTTTTCATCTTTCAACTACTCCATCTTGATTCTTTGCCCCCAGGCTTAAAATCTTTCTAGAGAAAGTGCTCAGGACTTTCACAGGCTCTTAATCAGTGTTGAGAGACTTGAACCAGAAACACCATCACTTCCTCTCTTCCCATTCATCAGAATAAGCACATACTCCTAATTTAACTGCAAAGAGGCTGAGAAATGTAAGGGGGCCTGTAGTATATATTTGATGAACTACTGTGTGCTACACTGCAGATTACAGTCAAAAAAAGTTTGAAAAGCAATTGCTTAAGAAACACCAGGCACGAGGCTACTTAACATTGCTTAGGCATTTCTTCAACTTTCTCAGAGGTTGCCAGACTGACAATATCCAGAAGATAAAGATACTGTGATTAATTAGGATAAGTGTTTTGTTCTCTGTGCCCCCATTACCCTCTTTCTACCACTAGGTTAACATTGTTTCCTACTTAATTCTGCACTCTTCTTTCCGCAAAACTGTGAGCTCCTTCACCATGTTTTACTAGCAGTTCAGGGTCTAACACATAGCAGGCACAGCAGGAACTGGTATTTGTGGGTCAGGGTGCTTCAAGAAAAGCAGTATGATGTTATGGACCCCAAATTAGGTTATAAAGTATTTAGAATGCAAAAAGAAATCATAACAAATTATTATAGAGTGTGGAAGATTTAGGTCCCTTCCTTCTGTCAACTCTTAGGCAGTTTGCCAGAAATACTACATAGAAATGCTTTGCGTCTGCAACCTGGTTTCTGCTTCTCGCCGAGAACTCCGAATGCCCAGGAGCTCTCCATGCTCCCAGTGGCCAAGAAAGAGGGGCCTGAAGCTTAGGCTCCATTAGTTCCAGAGTAAATGATCTCTGAGGGGGCTCTGTAAAGGTAGGTTAAATTGAACGACTTGAGCTGAAAGCTAACTTAATTTAAGGATATCTGATGGAATAGAGTAATTTACAAAAGCTGTTAAAATGCCTAGGTGGCCCAGCTTACCTGGATGCAAAAGATGATGGGCCATGTAGTTTTGCTGATAGCTTTTTTTCTTTTACCTTTAAAAAAAATAGTTTTAGGATTATTGTTTCTCAGTCCTCACTACCTACATAATTTAAACTTACTGGAATCAATCTTGTAACTTCTAATTTTTCATTTACCTTGTGCTTTTCAAATAGGGGCGTGATCAATAAATTCTTGATACTAATGTTGGTTCTCATCTGACCAAAAAAAGTATCCCTTTTTCTACATTGCTTTCCCCAGGAGCATGAATACTATTTCTCAGAAACTGGAGGCTGGAAATTTAGTCTTTATTAAGCTCGCTTAGCTAGTTAGTGGCAAGAACAACTAGAATCCACTTCTGATATCCAATGCAGTGAGCTATTCACCCAACTATACAGCTTCAATATAACTATAGTGACTGAACTACTGTAAACACATTATTCCAGGTTTGTAGTAAGTTTCTTCTCCCAAACACTCTTATTGAAGATGATCTCACTTTTAATTAAATTATTATATGACTGCTTTGGTACTAGCAGTCATTATTGTGAAATACATCCTCTTCTCTCTAGTCATTTATTGTGCCTCCTTTATTTCAATTCCTGGATACTTACGTTTATTGAAGATGATTAAGCCTCTAAACCTTCTGGTAGAGCATACTAGTTAGGAACTCAGTCTCTAAACTAGACTGAGCTGACACTTACTAGTTATGTAACTGCCTCGGTCAGCTCAGAGTGCTGTAACAGAACACCATAACCTGGATGGCTTAAACAACACACATTTACTTCACACAGTTCTGGAGACAGGTCCAAGAACAAGTTGCCATACCTGTTCTTGGCACCTGGTAATTCAGTTTCTGGTGAGAACCATCTTCCTGGTTTGCAGACAGTTGACCTCTTGCTGAGTCCTTATATGGCGGAGAAAAAGAAGTAGGAACTAATCCCATTATTGGGTCCCACCCTCATGATCTCATCTAACCCTAACTCCCAAAGGCCCTGCCTCCAAATATCATCACGTTGGGGGTATTAGGACATCAATGTATGAATGAGGGGGGACACATACATTAAATCTGTAACAACAACATTGATCAAACTGCTTAGCCACTTTGAACCTCAGTTTCTTCATCTGTAAAACAGGGATAATCATAGTTCCTAAGTCAAAGGGTTCTGCTAAGGTTTAAATAAACCTGAAATGAAGTTAGAATAGTGCCTGTTACATGGTAGGAGCTCAATAACTCTTTTCTTTTAGCTTTTATTATTTAAAACAAGTTTAGATTCTACAATCTGGACGATAAAGGGGTCTGTTTTCACAGATAAGGAAAATAGTGCCACCTTGATACAAAGAAAGATGTACTTTACCACTTAGCACTAGCCCTTGACACTTGAATGCACTTGTACTCTACAGGGAGCAATAATCAAATATATTGATTTACAATGTGCTAGTGTACTTTTACCATTAGGTATTTGTTCTGCCCTGTACACTTCTAGATCTTGAATCTCCAAACAGTTTGGTGGATTCTGAAATTCACTTTCTGGTGTCAGTTAGTCTGGAATGAACTTTGAGAGAATACAATGTATCAATAAGAAACCTTAGTGCTATAGCCCAGTATTCTTATTATGTAAAGATTCTAAAGACCAAGAAATGTCCCATTTCCAAGAAGATTCCCTATAACGACAACAAAAAAAAGGTCAAGAAATTAGTAAAAACCTTAAATCCAGTCAAGGCAATCCAGCTGGGAAGCCTGTCTGGATTGCAACTAAAAGTTTACACCACGTTATCATATTATTTTGCAATAAATAGAAGGTATTTAAGGAGTAGGGAAATTTATGGAGTAGATAATAGGAAGTCAGAAAGGGCAAATTCGGCAGGGTCTCTATATTATGTTCCTATTGCTTTTATAACAAAGTACCATAAACTTAGTATCTTAAAATAACACAAAGTTATTATGTAGTTCTGGAGGTCAGAAGTTCTAACGAGATGGGTCTTACTGGGCTAAAAATCAGTGTTCCTTCCTAAAAGATCTAAAGGAGAATCTGTTTTTCTTGCCTTTTCCAACTTGTAGAGGCTGCCTACATTCCTTGGCTCATGCCCCACTTTCTTCCATTTTTTTTCTTTTTTTAAAGTGTATTTTATTGATTATGCTATTACAGTTGTCCTATTTTTTCTCCTCTTTATTCCCCTCTGCCCTGCACCCCTCTCCTACTAATAATCCTCCCCTTTAGTTCATATTCATGGGTCGTACATATAAGTTCTTCGGTTTCTCCATTTCCCATACTATTCTTAATCTCCCCCTGTCTATTTTGTACCTACCAATTATGCTTCTTATTCCCTGTACCTTTTCCCTCCTTTTCTCCCCTCCCTCTCCTCACTGATAACCCTCCATGTGATCTCCATTTCTGTGATTGTGTTCCTGTTCTACTAGTTTGTTTTGTTTTTCCTTTAGGTTCAGTTGTTGACAGTTGTAGGTTTGTTATCATTTTACTGTTCATAGTTTTGATCTTTTTCTTAGATAAGTCCCTTTAACATTTCATATAATAAGGACTTGGTGATGGTGAACTCCTTTAACTTTACCTTACCTGGGAAGCACTTTATCTGTCCTTCCATTCTAAATGATAGCTTTGCCAGATAGAGTATTCTTGGATGTAGGCCCTTGCCTTTCATGACTTTGAATACGTCTTTCTAGCGCTTTCTTGCTTTCTTGATTTTTCTTGAGAAATCAGCTGATAGTCGTATGGGAACTCCTTTGTAGGTAACTCTCTGCTTTTCCCTTGCTGCTTTTAAGATTCTCTCCTTATCTTTAATCTTGGGTAATGTAACTATGATGCACCTTGGTGTGTGCTTCCTTGGGTCCAACTTCTTTGGGACTCTCTGAACTTCCTGGACTTCCTGGAAGTCTATTTCCTTTGCCAGATTGGGGAAGTTCTCCTTCATTATTTTTTCAAATACGTTTTCAATTTCTTGCTCTTCCTTTTCTCCTTCTGGCACCCCTATGATTAGGATGTTGGAACGTTTAAAGTTGTCCCAGAGGTTCCTAAGCCTCCTTATTTTTTTGAATTCTTGTTTCTTCATTCTGTTCAGGTTGAATGTTTATTTCTTCCTTCTGCTCCAAGTTGTTGTGTCCCAGTTTCCTTCCCTTCGCTGTTTTTTTTTCTTTATTTCATTTTGCATAGTCTTCACTTTTTCCTCTGTCTTGTGACCATACCCAACCATTTCTGTGAGCTTCCTCATTACCAGTGTTTTGAACTCTGCATCTGATAGGTTGGGTATCTCTTCATCACTAAGTTGTATTTTTTCTGGAATTTTGATCTGTTTTTTCATTTGGGCCATATTTCTTTGACTCAGTGCTCCTGTTACATTGTAAGGGGTGGAGCCTTGGTTATTCACCAGGGTGGAGCAGCCAACATAGCTGCGTTGTGGCGCTGTATGTGGGGGAGGGGTCCAAGAGGGAGCTATGTCACTTTGTCAGCTCTTGCCCTGCTTTCAGTCACTTCCCCTGCACACAAGCAAATTGGGCCCTTCTGGTGCTGATTCCCGGGCGGGTGGGTGTGTGCACATTCTGAGACCCTGTGGGTCTCTTAAACGCACTCTCCTGTGAGACTGGCAGTTTTTCCTGCCACCACAACCCCCACAAGTTTTTACAGCCAAAGATTTTGAGGCTTTTCTTTTCCTGTGCTGGAACCCTGGGTTGCATGGTCTCTCTCTCTCTCTCCCCAGTTGTTCCTCCCAGTTTATCCACATGCATATGTGGGACTGTCTGGTCCACCAGCCACCTCTCTCCACCCCTCCTACCAGCCTGGATGAATGTTTCTTCTTTAACTCTTTGGTTGTCGGACTTCTATACAGTCCCATTAAATTTGCTGTTGTCCTTCTTTTGGTTATACGAGGAGGCAAACTGTATCTACCCACGCCTCCATCTTGGCTGGAAGTTGTTCCTTTCCCCTTTTCTTTCATTTTTAAAGCCAATAATAGCCAATTGACTATGACATAGCATCATTCTGATGCTTACTCTTTTGTCTATCTTTTCCATATTTAAAGTATTCTTGTGAATCCTTTTTTGGCCCATGTGGATCATGTAGAATAATCTATTTTAAATTCAACTGATTAGTAACCTTAATTCTATCTGCAACCTTAATTCCCTTTGCTATGTAACACATTCACAGATTGTGGGGATTAGAATATGGAAATCCTGGGGTGGGGCATTATTCTGACTTCTACAGTTCTTTCAGATTATTCAGTGGCTCTGGCTCAAAGAGTTAAGTATCTAGGCTCTTCAACAGGTCTATTCTTAGAATAGAAATGGATGCACCAGGGTGTTATAACTTGATAGCATTAACTCCTATTGATCTAAATTGTATACTTTCCAATTGTATACTTACCAAAGATTACCAAGCAATCTTCCAATAGTAATTCATTTTTCCACATGGATTTGCCTATAGAAATATAATGCTCTGGGCACTGAACAAACATATCTGGTCAATATGGCTATTATTATTATCATTATAAATCAATTAATTTATATTGGGTTTTTAATATATGAATTTCTATGGGCTTGATTTTTGTGTGTCCAGACCTAAGAGGTGGCCCAGGCTTGGTAAACTGGCAGCTCACGTTTCTGAGTCTGCAAGAATGAAGACGAGATCTGTGGACACTGATGAAGTCCATCTGCTCAGTGATCTTCTCCAAATAATTAAAAGCTGACTTCGATATACTTTTCTCTTCAAACAGAAAAAGAATGGATTTCACCATATGGCTATGAACTGAATGCTTTCTAACTTCTTTCATGACATTCATATCCCTGGAGTATTGACCGATTCTAATTCTTATTTTTACTTATTCTTATTTTAAATCTGAATACAGGCATACCTCCTTTGATTGAACTTCACTTTATTGCACTTCACAGATATTTTGATTTTTTTAAAAGATTTATTTATTTTTACAAAGAGTGGGAGGGAAGGTGAAAGAGAGGGAGAGAAACATTGACGTGAGAGAGAAACATTGATTGGTTGTTACTTATATGCGCTCTGACTGGGAACTGAACCCACAACCCAGGCATGTGCCCTGACCAGAGATCGAATTGCATCCTTTTGCCTTGTGGGATGACGTTCAACCAACTGAGCCAAACTAGTCAGGGTAGGTATTTGAATTTTTATGAATAGAAGGCAAGACCCTCCACCAGCATAAAATCAAGACTCTTTTTTTTTCCCCCCCGATATCTGCTTTATTGTGGTGATCTGGAACTGAACTGGCAATATTTTTTAGGTATGCCTGTATTTTAATTAGACTCTTTTCATTGCTTAAGTTACTTCAAGCAATTTACAGTTCACTATAAAAAGAAACATGAATTAACACTAGAATTGTAACTAGAAAACTGTCCAGAATTGAGGCATACTTCTCTCTGTGTTTTCTCTTGTTTTCTTGTCCCCAGCTGATTCATACTATCTCCTCACTCTGTTTACTTCATAGTGTGTGCTTACTCTAACTTAATTTGTATGCTCTTCAGCTTTTCCGTGCAACATGAACTTTGAGCTTCACTTCCACTCTACTACATTCTCTACTTATTTCTTTTGTTTGCTCATTTCCTTTATGTAGAGAGAGATCACGCACACAAAATATTTGTCTGGGGCCCTGCACACCTAGACACAGCCCCGATTAGAATTAATGTGATTGGCTTAGAGTCATGGTCCTTAACCTTGACTCTACTTTAGAATTACTTGGGTTGATCCTAAAAAATTGTGTTTCACAAACTCTATTCCGAGACAAAATGTCTTCTGTAGAACAAATACACATGTACAGATATTTATATGCCTGTGTTCTTGTTATGTATGAGCAAGGAGAAAAATGTAGATCAATATGCATTAGGATGTTAAAGCATTAATGGGATTAGTTGGATAGAACAGGGCAATGGCTAGGGTTTGGGGTCTTGCGAAAATTTTTTTGTAGGGTCTCTTTCTACATAAACATTCTGATTAAAAAATGTATTCCACTGGAACCTCTAAGACTAAAGACAAAAAGAAATGTGTATAAACATTGTACTCTGGTTTGTAAATGTTCTTCTTATAGGAGTGTAGATGAACAATTCTGAACCTGCTTTACATGTATGCTGAGCTTGAATAAATAAGTAAATGGATTGTAGATAATGAGATCCAGGTTTCTCACTGTCAAAGAAAGAAGTTATAAGTCGTCAAAGGAGGAAAGATAGAACTTATTCTATGGTGATGGATTAGAGTCTAAGATTACTGAATTAACTCTATCTCCTGAATTATCAATTCTATCTGAAATCCTACTTGCTCTTGGATGCCCAAACAATAAGTTCCAGTTGTTGTTGAGATGCTCAATTGGACACTTCCATTACATTAAACCGCACTGATTTTATTTGTGAGTTGAATTCACAAAGTATATATTATATTTTTATATATTCTTTGAGAAAAAACTGTAGAACTTTTCTGTTCAAAGGCATTTAAAATGCTGAAAAGGAAAAATAGCATGATCTCATTAAGTCTAAAACTTTAAAAAAGTTTTTGGAACTGAATTTGGAAAATAATTTTCATGTGACTATTAAAACAGTGGTTAAATAAGAATATTCTCTCTTCTTTCTTTTCCCTCTGATATGATAGGAGGGGAGAAATCAAGGAATACAGAGCACAGTACAAGGCTTTAGATGGTCTTACAGGAACTATTTGACAAGAGATGATTGGCAGTAACACTGGAGGCACCAATCAAGAGAATCAAGCACCAATGCCCAGTAAGAGAAGTGCCTTAGATAAGCTGATTTTAAAGTTTTCTTTAATTTGAAAGTCATGGTTCAGTCAAGTACTTATAGAAAATACCTGAATTTGGCGAGCTAATAACACAAACTTTTATCTAGGATTTTATCTTATTTGACTCTACTGGCATTTCTCACAAACGGTAAATTTAATAATAATTAGAAAACATTTAATATAAGTAGTCTTTGATAGTTAAACATGGCTTGCCTCTCACACAACCACTTCAAAATTACAACTAAAATATATAACCACCACCACTCGGAACCATCAGAAATCAAGTTGAATGGAAGTCTGAAAACTACGGAATTAAAGAAACCACATCCACCCAGACTGGTAGGAGGGGTAGAGATGCAGAATAAGCCGGTCCCACATCCACATGTGGTAGATAAAAATTCAGGAGGGATATCTCGGGAGTGAGGAGTCCCAGCCTCATACCAGGCCCCCCAGCCCAGGGTTCCAGTGCCAGGTAGATAAGTCCACATAACCTCTGGCTGCCAAAACCAGCTGAGATTGAGTTGGTGGAAGAAACTCCTGTAGTCCCAAGCAGTTTCTCTTAAAGAACCCACACATGGACTTAATCAGACTCACTTCCTCTGAGCTACAGCACTGGAGTAGCAGCTTGAAAGGCTCCCGTGGCATATAGGGAGAAAATGAAGTGTCTGGCATCAAGATGAGAGCTGGGGGATACCGTTCTCCCAGAAAAAAGGCTGGTAGAGGCCAATGTCCCTTTTCTGAATCCTCCCCCAATAGAACCACAGAACCACAGGCAGGCTGGTGCCATATCTGAGACTCCATCAACCTGGCTAATACTGCCCCACCCCGGAGATCTCCAGAGACTGTCCCACCCAACTTATGGGCCCACCCAAACTGCTTTTCCATTTGAATGGCTGGCATTGGACTACACTTCACAACTTTCTAAATCTTCTCAAACAAGCAATAGCAGCCTCAGTGAGGCCCCAGCCTCCGTACCTCTTGCAAGGTTCCCAGGCCCAGCACTAGCAGCCACAAGCCTCGGTTCACAGCTTGGCTTTGCCTGGGAATCTCTAAGCTCAGCACAAGTAGCAGCCATATCAGATTGCTTTATAGCTCAGGCAGGCAGGGTGGCCCCCCACAAAACACAGGTGGGGGTTGACCTTGGCCTGCACCAACCAGGAAACCCCAGAGCCTGTACACTCAGTGGATAGGTACAGACCGTGTTGGAACACCACCACACTGCCTTCCCACAGCTCATGCTCCACAGAGGGTGGAGTTTGGTGGTCAGTGGCCACAACCAATCCTTGCAGCTGGCTGCGTAAACCTCTCCCATTGACCTGCTGATAGCAATAAAGGCTCGACTACAACAGGAGGGTATAAGCCCACATGAAGGGTGCACCACAATTACCCACCTTGGATGATAGGGGAGTCTGTGCCACTGGATCCTACAGGACACCTACTACATTAGGCCACACTACCAAGACACAGAGTCATAGCAGCTCTACCTAATTAGAAACAAACACAGGGAGGCTGTCAAAATGTGGAGGCAAAGAAACATGGCCCAAATGAAAGAACAGATAAAAACTCCAGAAAAAGAACTAAACAAAATGAAGATGAGCAATCTGTCAGATGCAGAGTTCAAAACACTGGTTGTAAGGATGCTCAATGAACTTAGTGAGGACCTCAACAGCGTAAAAAAGATCCAGTCAGAAATAGAGGATACACTAACTGAAATCAAAAACATCCCTGGCTGGTGTAGCTCAGTACGTTGAGTGCTGGCCTGTGAACTGAAAAGTTGCTGGTTCAATTCCTAGTCAGGGCACATACCTGGGTTGCAAGCCAGGTCCAATGTTTCTCTCCCTCTTTTTGTCCCCCATCTCCCTCTCTAAAAATAAATAAATAAAATCTTTAAAAAAAAATGTACAGGGAAACAACAGTGGAGTGGATGAAGCCAAGAATCAAATAAATGATTTGGAACATAAGGAAGCAAAAAACAGCTAATCAGAACAACAGGAAGAAACAAGAATCCAAAAAAAAAACCAACAACAAACACAAATGAGGATAGTGTAAGCGGCCTCTGGGACAACTGCAAGCAGTCACAACATTCACATCATAGGGGTGCCAGAAAGAGAAAAGAAAGAGCAAGGAATTGGAAATCTATTTGAAAAAATAATGAAAGAAATCTTCCCTAGCTTGGACATGTAAGTCCAGGAAGCACAGAGAGTCCTAAATTGGTGGATGCAAAGAGGCCAACTCCAAGACACATCATAATTAAAATACCAAAGGTTAAAGAGCGGATCTTAAAGGCAGCGAGAGAGAAAAAATTAGTTACCTACAGGAGAGTTCTCATAACACTGTCAGCTGATTTCTCAAAAGAAACTGAAGGCTAGAAGGGATTGGCAAGAACTTTTCAAAGTCATGAAAAGCAGGGAACTACAGCCAAGATTGCTCTACCCAGAAAAACTATCATTTAGAATTGAAGGACAAAAGAAAAAGAAAGAAAAAAAAGAATCGAAAGGCAGATAAAGAGCTTCCCAGACAAGAAAACACTAAATGAGTTCATCACCAAGCCATTATTATATGAAATGTTAAAGAGATTTATTTAAGAAAAAGAAGATCAAAACTATGAATAATAAAATGGTAATAAATACATATTTATCAACAATCAAATGTAAAAAACAATCTAAGCAAACAAGAAGAACAGAGACAGAATCATGGATACCGAGAGCATTTTGATGGTTGCCAGATGGGAGGGGAGGTAGGGAGGAATGAGTGAAGAGGTAAGGGGATTAAGAAGTACAAATAGGTAGTTACAGAACAGCCATGGGGATGTAAAGTACAGTATAGGAAATGGAGTAGCCAAAGAACTTATAGGCATGACCCATGGACTTGAACAATGGTGTGGAGATTGCCAGAGGGAGTGGGGGTGCTGGATGGAGGGGTCGAAAAGGGGAAAAATTAGGACAACTGTAATAGCATAATCAATAAAATATAATTATAAAAAATATGAGTACTCTTTTTAATTCACATTATTAAATACAGAAATCTTTACTCAGCTACCAGGTAATCAATTTTTAAATTTTCTTTATGTGTGAAATCTATTAGCTACCTGAAATATCACCATGGTTAATAAATAGTTACATGTACATATTTTATTTAGTCTTATTAACAAACCTAATAAGTAATGGGGGACTCAAGAGAAGGAAAATTTTAGTTTTAGGTAGTAGTCAATAAGCTTAATAATTAATGCATGTTAAAAGCTATTGTTTCAGGAACGGAAGATATGAACCCCTCCCCCTCCTCCTCCCCAATCCAGGAGCCCACAAGCAGTTCCTTTGTGCCCTCAGGAGGACTGCAAATCCTCAAAGTGGTGTCTGAGCCATTGTACTCTTGGGTGAGATGTCCACCACCCAGGACACAGATAAAGAATCACCAGTCAACAGATGAAAGAATGCTGCAGCTTTTTATCTGATTAACTTTTTCCCTGAATTCCAAACCCCTTACCTACACTTTTCTTCTCTTTATAAAAAGGGTCTGATTAAAATGGAATATAAGACCATCTGCTAGGCTATATAACCCACCATCTTTTCAGATCACAAGCCATCTGAATAAAACGCCCATAAAGATTCAATCCCTGTCTCTGCTTATTGGTCTGGTAGTGACAGGCAGCACCAATGCCGGCTTTTCCGGGTTCATAGCAGGCATTATTATTATGCTTTTATGGATAAAACAACTTAGGCTTAAAGGTTAAATAATGATCCCAGGTTACATATGTAGTATGGTGAAGCAGATGCAGAATAGTCCATATGCCTGGAGTGTGTATAACTTCATATTTTACTGATAGCACCAAGAAGGAACAAACAAGCTATGTGACAATGTTAAACATATTAAGGAGTAGCAAATATACTCCCGCAGGCTCTTCCACAGTACTGAGCACTTAGTTACTAGTGATTCCTCAATAAATGCTTATAGATGAAAAAAATTTTAAATATCCTTGCTGAAATATAACTAATATTTAGGAATGGTAGGCAGAGCACCAAGCTAGGCATCAGACCCAGGCACTATGAAGGACACCTCTATTAACTAACCATGGGGACCTGGACAAATTACTTACCTGAGGCTTCATTTTATTTTTTAAAAGATTTCATTTATTTTTAGAGAGAGAGGAAGGGAGGGAGAAAGAGAGGGAGACAAACATCAGTATGAGATAAACTTTGATCGGATTGCCTCTTGCATTTGTTGCCTCTCCTATGAGCCCTGTCCTGGGACCGCAACCCAGGCATGAGCCGTGATAGGGAATCAAACCGCTGACCTCGGCGACACCCAACCAACTAAGCCACACCAGTCAGGGCTCCATTTTTAAAATCAGAATAACAATGCCTGCTGTTCCTGCTCCCCAAATTTGGGACCATATGTGAAAAATATGATTTGTTGAACAAATGAAAGGCTTTACAATCTCAAATTCTAAGTTCAAAGAAGCCCGTTAGATAGGGCATAACTCTTTTGCAAAAACCAGCTAAACCTCTACTACACAGACTTGATTATGATATAAACCTATCTCAGTATCTCACCATAAATCTTGCTAAGGACTCTGGAATCCCTTATTGGATTCTACTTCTCTGAAACTTTCTGACTTCTTCATTTGATTTCACCACCCCTCCACTCAAACTAATCAGCTTCCTTTCCAAAGTCATTTTCTGTAGCTGAAGATAAGAAAGTATGCCGTCCAGAGGTTAGACTCTCACGGCACTGTATTCAAAGGACACAGGAATCTTACGGTCCTTTTTCTTATCCCAGGCTTTATTAATCATATTTAAAATTTTCTGTATATTATGATGTTTTGACTCTTACAAAAGCTTTTCTGGCTAGGGAGAGACTGACCCTTCCAGGGATAGCCAATTCTTAGAGATTATGCAAGGCCTAGTCTAAAGCATGTCTTTGACATGCAAACTAACCAATCCAGAGCCACATCTCCTGTCTCAGATCCATACATGCCAGGAGACTGTTTCTCTGCCTTAATCATTCCACGGCCAGATGCCGGGCAACCAGGGACCACCCCATAGCTCCAAATGCAAGGAAATTATTCATAATAACCCATTCTAAACTGTTCACCCTTTTCTGCCTTACCTTTCCTACAAAAATCTCAATACTCTGGGCTAAACATATTGCTTGCTTCTGCCTTTGCTTCCTACCAAAACTTGGTGTTCTGACCTTGTCCGTGTGTGGTGATTCGTGCCTCTTGTTTCTAGGGGAGCTGTATCATTAAACCTTTCTTTCAGTGGTATTGACCTTTCTGTATTGTCACTCAGTCACCTTTATAAATTAAGATCTAGGCACAGAATACAGGCTGAGCTACGTCTTTTTAAAGCCAGAAGCCAAAGTAGCTTAAGGGGAGGTGGAGTAGCTAGTATCATCAAGATATCTACTTCAGGGTGAGGTTGTCAGGATGTACTCATTTCATGATTCTAATTTCTCTAATAGGCAGTCCTTGATCTAAGTTAAAAACAGTGAAGAGCCGCTGTGACAAAGTCCTGATGTTTCTTTGTGAAAAGGGAAAATGGATTTCAATGTAGCCCTACCATTCTTTTGGTTTTTAATCATTGAACTGCCTATGTCCTTCCTTCTCCTCATTATGTGTGTGTGTGTGTGTGTGTGTGTGTGTGTGTGTGTGTACCTTATTTATTCAGTTTTTGTTCTCTTTGGGTGTTCTTACATGAGATTAGGCTGGCAGAATATGTACACACCTTAAAGACAGACCTCCTTCCCTAGTATATAAAATGCACTGAATATCTTAGTTCATTTGGGCTGTTATAAAAAAACCATAAAATAGGTGGCTTAATAACAACAAACATTTATTTCTTACAGTTCTGGAGGCTAAGAAGTCCAATATCAAGACCCCCAGCAGATAGCTCACTCCCAATTCACAGACAGCAGTCCTCCCAGGCCCCAAAAGGAAGGGATCTCTCTGGTGTCTCTTTTATAAGAACACTAATCCCATTCATGAGGGTTCTAGCCTTATGGCCTAAGCACCTCCTAAAGGCCTCACCTCCTAATACCATCACATTGGGCATTAGGATTCAACATACAAATTTTGAGGACACAAACGCTCAGACTATAATGCTGAACATAGGTAGGTATGGAAAGTCGGTAATATTTTCCCATTCCCATAGAACACAGAGCTGATATTACAGAGATCCCTCCAATCATCCTTTATTTTATTCCCTCTCCCTAGAGGCGCATGGAAGAGGGAAGGGATGGTTCTAATTCTTTCTGGCCGTTTCCCCTTCCTGTCGTTTCGGAGGTTACTAATGGGAAGGTGGCCTAGAGGTGACATTTCGTTTTCCACAGCTTTTCTTGATATTCGACTCTTTTTCACTTATTTAACCAATGGGATCTGTAAACTTGCTGAGGCCAGATGCCTTCTCGGTGTTGTTCAAGACTGTGCCAGTGCCTGGCACATAGTGGGCGCTCAACAAACACGTTAAATGAATGAACCATTACGGAGCGCTGCTGTGTGCTGAGTACCACTCTGCGAGCTGAAAATAGGGAGGTAACGACGACACTGTGTGTCCTGTAGTTCTAAAGAACTAAAACCCACGCGCTAAGTGCCCTTCCTAACAGAGGGCACTCTGGGCAGAGACCAGCGCGAGGAAGCGCTGAGTAGGGTGTGCGTCTGTACAGCCTGTTCTGGCTCGGTTCACGCTTCTCTGCTTCCTGTGGCGCGGACCGATCTGCAGCTACGGCAACAGACCCAGGAGCGGCTTGAAGGCCAGATGATTCCTCCCAACGGACTCGCCTCGGGCATTCCGCTCTCATTCCCAGACGCCTCCTGGTGCTTCGGGTCCACAGCACACACCTGTCGACCTCGTCTACCCAGCTGAGGCTCAGGCCTGCTGGACTCCTGGGAGCGATGAGCCCCACCCCCACCCTACCCTCAGGCTGCGTGCTTAAACAGCAGCAGAACCACCATCACCACCACCACCGCCAATAACAACAAACCCCGCATAATTCTTCCCAGCAATTTCAGCCATTCGGCTCTGCGGCTGAGGCGTGGAATTGGGTTCGAAGCCCGGGGAAGCGCGAGCTCAGCACAGAGCACTCTTGAGAACCGCCCTGCCTTTCTTCACCCGCGCGCCCGCGCTAAGCGTCCTCAGGTCCTCGGCGAGGGGCTTTCACCTCTGTCGCGACAGGGTCAAATCGCCGCTGTGGGACTTCTCCAAGCTTCGGGTTTAGCTGGAGCCGGAGAAACCTGCCGTGTTCAGGAGCCAGTCTCAAGGAGGCAATTCTAAAGTTACTTTGAAATTCCTCTCTTCTCTTAAACTCTAAACACGTGCGAGAAACCCAGAGGAAGGAGTGTGGCTGCGCGTTGAAGCTGGGGAGCAGGGGTGCGGAGGGGAGCAGCAGTACCGGCAGTCAAAGCTGCAGGCGGAGCGGCGTGAGCGCTTCATTCTGTTCCCGCAGTCAGCCTTTGCCAGCCTGCTCCGCCGGGCACCCGGGGAACCTACTAACCCACCCTTTACCTAGGCAAAGAGTTCTGAAGCGCTATTACGGCTTGCCTGACATCCCCAAGCACTGTCAGCCCGGCCACTGTTGTGTAGTGAATTCAGCTGGGGAGCGGGGCGGAGGACTAGCAGAGGAAGAGTTAATCTCCCAGAGGAATATCGCAGCTGTGCTCGCCTGTCGCTTGTGTTTTAGTTAAAGATAAGGTTAGACTTCACCAGATATTTCAACTGACAATATCAACATTTCACCTACAAAGTTTTCTATTTAGTGGAAAAAAGTTCTCCTTCTTGATAAGCATGTTTCCTCGTTTGCGTTTCATAATACAGAGAATTAAATAACCCACTATGGACACAGGAAACCAGTCCCTACCTTTTACAATCACAGCCAGCAGTTTTCTGTATTTTTCCTTAGGATATGAATACTTACATTGACTACAGGTTTATTCAGCTGCAGTAACTTTTTGGCTAAGTAAATGGATATACACATTCAAACTTTAAAAAAAGAAGTAAAAAATAATCATGATAAAAACCATTTTTAGAGTCTTCCTGGTCTTGACGTTGGTCTGTTTTCTGCCAAGCATCAAAACCCTGGCCTCACTCCCTGATTTGACCCTAGGACCATGAAAGTGAATTAGACAACTTTTCCGGTGTGCCATCGCACCTTTCTTTGTAAGGGTCACCAAGCTCTCCAGATCTTTTGAAAACTATGTAACAGTTGTCTTGCAGTGCTTCTGAAAACGTGGAGAAAATCATATTTGAAGTGCCTGGGAGGCCTAAGATAATGCATGTCAAGCACGGGTAGAGCTGCTCCGTAAGTGCTCATTGCGTGTTCATGGAAACCATGATGATGCATAAATTAACATAGGATGTGTAAATTAACATAGGATGCATAAATTAACAAAGTAACAGGCCTCACACCAAGAGGCCCATTACTCAAACTTTTACAGACAAATGTGAGCTCCTGCTTCTATTTTATTATCATTTTTGCCTTTATCAGTAAGAAGCATTTAATGAAATTATTTTAAAAGGCTTCCTGTCTTGGGTGTGCGACGCCAGCTTGTACAATCACGGTGGTCTCTGTCCTGCACCCCACACGCTTGAGCTTTGCTTTCACAAGTAAGGTGGGGGACCTGGTCAGGCGGAGAGTCAGGCAGGGTGTGGCCAGCAAGTGCGGGGCCTGAGGCGGGGGGGGGCGGGGTCCACAGATGAGCCACCCGCCTCCGCCTGCGCTCTGGGGGCCGCCCCTGAAACCCTCTGTGACACGCGCCGCTACACCTACTTCCGAGATTACTTGGGTCACAGCGTGTGGCTTTCCACGAGCGCGTAGTCCCAATACCATCGCGACGCCAGCCGACCACTAAGAAGGCGTTAGCGCGGCGTGGGGCGTTGGGGTGACCACCGCAGGGAAGAAAGAAAGGTCCTCGCGGAGGTCTCGGGGGTCTCCGCCTTCGCAGAAAAACAGCCTGATCTCCTGCGAGTCCAACTCCAAGGAGCAGAGCAGAATGGACCCTGCGCTGCGTCTTGAAGTCCCAGAGGAGGCCCAAACTCTCCTCTTCCTCTCGGCACCGAGCGTAGGGGAGGAGGCCTGTTCCCGAACTCGGCCGTCCTGCGGAGGCCCTCTGGTCCCGGCGTCGAGTCTCCCTGTCCCCGGTGCCAAGAATGGTCCTAGTCCCCAGCGTCTTTCTTCTGCAGCAGTGGGTGGGCCTCGGCCGCACCCGCAGAGATCCCTGGCGCTCCGCTCTCCGTCTGGGCTTCCTCAGCGTCTGCGTGTCTACCGACGCCCAAGGTCGGAGAGTTTTGCCAGGGGCCTGAAAGAACCAAATGAGGGACATGGCGGAGTCTCACACTTAAATATTTTGTCACTTCTGTGTTTGTCAAAGGGCGCTCCGCACCTGAACATCAGTTTGATGGAGTGAAGTAAAATCTTATGCCCTCAACAATCATTTCTTGTCTTAGATGACCCATTTAATCATAGGAAAACTCGGCTTTGCTCCAGAAAGAGGACTCTTTTGGAGATCCCAGTACTCACGGTAATACTTGGTATCTCCAGAAGGTAGAACCGATTGTTTGAATTTATTTTCTAAAAATGTTACAAATTTCTGACCAGTTTTCAAAAGGACAAACACATGTTAATTAGTAGCAAGCGCAGAGGGGAAAACAACAGTTAAAAATTAATTAAAACACTTAAAACTGGTCCCCATTTTTATTCTCTCTCAGTAATTTTCTTTTCCCCGTTTCAACACCCAATTTACAAGAGGAAGCAAGGCAAATACCCGCATCTCGTATTTAGATTACAGATATTGTCAAATTGTTCAAACACCCAAAATTTCTTTTTTCTTTGATATGCAGGTCTAACTGCTTAGGCTTAAAAAGTTGGGCAGAACATTTCCTTAGGAAAGAACTTTTCCATAGTTGAAGCACTGGTTCTTTCTTAATTTATAGATTCAAGCCTGAAATGTATAATTTTATTAACCAATATCACCCCAATAAATTTAACAAATAAATTAAAAAAAAACAAGCCAACTCTTCCTTGATATCCTCAGACTGAACAATCCTACCAAGAAAAGAGCAAAGTACTGCCAATTTAGAATGTGTTTTGGAAGGAATAAGCATATGATGCTGAGAGCAAAAGACCTTCTTTCCTCTTTTAAGAAACACCATTTCTATACAAGTATTTTTAAAATATTCATTTTAAAAATGAATATTTCAGCTAGTCAGATCTAAATATCTGTAGTCTCACATTTATTTGATAATCAACACATCTGTTGATAAACGTGGTGATATTCTTAATTTTAATATTCCCCTATGTTTATCACATGTGTTGCTAAGAATGAAAAGCTGTAGGTTATGATTTGAATAAATCACAACCATCCTTAATTCATAAATTCTTTTCAACTTGGAAGAGAGAGTAACATTCTTCCTGAGATTAAACAATATTTACTTTTCTTTTTCATATATTATTTCCTTGGCTTCCCATTCTATTAACAGGAAGCCTTGAAAATCTGTTCTTTATTATATAGTCAATATGAAGAAAGTAGGAATGGTTTCAGTGGTCAACACATACTGAATTTATTTTCCTTGTAAATGTGTGGAATCTAGTTATTCTCCATTGTCATTATCTTCATACATAAAATACTCAAAATTAGAATTTTGAAGGTAATGTTATCCAGCATTTAAATAATATCAATCACTTTAAAAATTGCTTCATTGGATATTTGGGCGAGTTAGCCCTGACCGAGTAGCTATATTTCCTTAAAATTGAATAAAATTCAAGAAAATGAAGTCCTTATCTTTAGTATCCTCATTATTAAATAAATATTTTGTCACTTATCATAACTCTTTAGATATTTTAGTTGCTCTCAAGTGAAGTCTTTAAATTATTTTACCCTTAAACACATCAAAATCATGAGGTGTTTCTACAGAGGAATATTATCAGAAATAATAACCTGCCCTGAATTTATGCCTGTTCTTTAATGACTTTACAGTGTCTTTATGGGGGGTTTCCTCCCATTTTGGGGTATAATTTATTTGTTATAATGAGAAAGGAAGTATCTCTTTTGTTGTACCATAAATATTGAGGCCAAGGAAACTCAGATGTGACTAGAGTAGAGCAATAAATAGGAGAACAGAGCTAAGTACCTATGACTCTCAGATGATCACCTGTTCTAGTAAGAGTCA
Source organism: Mormoops blainvillei (assembly GCA_004026545.1). NCBI lineage: Eukaryota > Metazoa > Chordata > Mammalia > Chiroptera > Mormoopidae > Mormoops > Mormoops blainvillei. Next base: position 57,410 of record PVJD01001262.1, on the reverse strand, counting down.
AGTTAAAATGTCTTATAGGATTTATTTTAATTGAGTAACCTAGAAGAGCCCTATTTATTTTATTTCACTTATATTATACATACATATATTTGGATTTTTAAAAATTATCTGAAGGTTGGAACCTGGAGCCTCTATATGTCCTGTTGGTTCTGAGATACTTGGCTCCATGAGATGTAATACAAATGTCTTTAAGGAACTGCCTAGTAACTAGGCTATGGTAGCGTTTGGTAGGGCTGTGTTAAAAGGATGAGAGTTCAGCCAGGCTTGAGAGAAAAAATAATGGTGGCCCCAAGTACGTGATCAATTTAAAATAGACAATAAACCATCTTGATTTCAAACCCTAGAATCAAAACTCTTTAGATGAATAGATCCAAAAGCTCTTTAGATCCTGGCCACCCAGTTGACTGGGGCCACAGTGCTTCTTGCGGGGGAGCTGGTAGGTAGTGCTGGTGGTGCAGGTCAGCCTTCCTGCCTGCAGCAGGGGAGTACTAGGCGCAGGGTCAATCCCTCTGACTTCCAAGAGGAGGCAGGAGAGGACCAAGATGAAAAGTAGACATTGCTTTTCTCACTTCCTCCCTTTAAACTACGTTAGAGGAAGCAAGGTAAGGTGAAAAGGGCAGGCTGCACCTTTCATAGGTTTTATGGCTCTTGGTCAAGTGTGGCTACCTTATATGCCTCAGTTTCCTTTCACAAAAGGAAGGGGGTTGGACTAGATGATCATTAATGTCTTCAGTTTCATGGCTTGATGAGAGAGGAGGAGAAATAGTATTAGGAACTGAATTGCTGAGCCTCACTCTCAATGTACTAGAAGTTTGCAGAGATATGTTATCAACCCTTCTGATTTAACTCTCATTTAACTCAGCAGTTGTCACCTCCCCTTTCTTGCACTATCAATATTTTCCTTTTTAAAGAATCATTACCATCATCATAAAAGCCTATTGGTAAATATTTACCAGCCTTTCAGAAGCACTTGATCCCATTTCTTCCTGAAGTTAATATTCTATTTCTCTGGTTCCCTTTATAGCAAAACTCCAGAGAGCTTAGCGTCACTGTCTCTGCTTCTTCTTTTCCCATTTTCTTTTGAACCCCACTCCTATCAGATTTTCACCCCCTTCAATCCAATAGCAACTTCTCCTGGTAAAATCAGTATTGATTGCCACATTGCCACATCTAACGGTTAACTTCTAAAGTCTTTATTTTACTTGACTTCTCAGCAGTATTTAACAGAGATCATCATTCTTTTTTTGTTTTCTAGAAACTTCAAGGACACAAATCCTTTCATTTTACTTCACTGGCAGCTCCTTCTGTCTTCTCCACCGGTTCTTCCTCACTTCTCTTACTTTTAAAAGTTGAAGTGTCTCAGGACTCAGTCCTTGGATTTTTCATCTCTATATGCACTTAATTCTTTTAACAATCTCACCCATTATCATGACTTTAAATATGTGCTCTACGCTGATGACTTCCCAGTTTATATCTCTAGACCGAATACTCCTCTAAATTCTAAATGTATACATTTCAACTTCCTTCCTTACTCCTTCTAATAATAATAGCCAACTCATATTTAATACAGACTTGTGTTTCTCTTCAGATTTGTTGGTCCTAAAGTTCTTTTCATCCTAGTAAACAACAAATCCACACTAACAATTTGCTTATGTCAAAAACCTAGGATTCATCTCTGATTCCTTTTTTTTCTTTTTTGCTTTTACTTTATTTTATGCTAAATTTACTCCTGGGACATAAGCTTTTGTTTCTTCAATTTCTTCTGGGCTATCATTTCTTTTTTTTTTCTGTGCAGTCTCCTCTTCTGGTTTAAGAACGATCTGCTCTTTTTCAGGAAGGACCACCTCAATGTGGCAGGGAGAGCTCATGTATGGATTAATCTGCCCATGGGCTCTGTAAATTCTTTGCCACATCTTGGAGGCTTGGTTCACTTGGATGTGCCCAATGACCAGAGAATCTACGTCTTAAACCTTACATCTAGCATTACTTCTGTGTTTTTAAGCACATGCATCAAAAATTTAGCACTCTCTTTGGGCCACCAAACTTGTGTCTAGCCCCACTATTTGGCCTGGGCACACCTACCAACTTCACCATTGTAACAACAGAAGGTCACTCATTGCTTCTGTAAAGTGACAACCTTCAGATACTTGGTGGCTTTTCTAATATGCATACCCTTGATGGCCTGAGCAGTTTCAGTGTTCTTAAAGTGAACACAAAGATCTGAACCTCTTGATTTGCATGATCTCCTGGGGTTTTCTGTGCCAAGTGGATAGCAAACCACTTTCAGAGATCACCGCTGGTCACTTTCAGGAAGAGCTGATTCCTCTTTTTTATTGACATCCCAACCCAATTCATCAGGAAATCTTGGTGGCTCTACCTTAGAAACATCTCCAGAAGTTTATCTGTTCTTATCACAACCATCACCCTGGCCGAAGCCACCATCACCTCTCCCCTGGATGTTGTTATAGTTTCCTGGTTAGTCTCTGCTTCCACCTTTGTGCATCCTAGCAGTCAGTGTGATCCTTCTAAAGTAAAATTCCAATTGTGTTACACCCCTGTTCAAAAGCCTATAAAGACTACCCATATCACCAGAATAAAATCCACAGTCTTTAACATGATTCAAGAGCCCTACATGAATAGTCCCTGTTATTTTCTCTCTAATTTCATCTCCTACCACTCTATCCCTCACATACTCTGTTCCTTTCACATTGGACTTCTTGCCATACCTGGAATTTACTAGGCACACTTCTACCTACAGAGCCTTCCCCTTTATTTTCTTTGAGTATCTAACATCATCTTATCAGAGAGACCTTTCCTAGCCATCCATATAAAATAGCACCTTCCTCCATCAGTCTTTCACCATTTACCTTGCTGTATTCTTTTTCATATCACTTATCATTTCAGATATTACTTAATTATCTAAAGGCAGAGCTTCTCTAAGATTGGTTAATTCAATGGCTCACAATGACAAGTCTCTGGCCTCCTTAGCATGTTGGTTTCTGCCTTCATGTATTTTTTTCTTATGATTGATTGTATTATTCTAGGAAACTCATTCTCACACAACATTCAAACAGAAGTAATGGGGTCTCTTTCTTTTTGGACACCACTTTCCAAAGATCAAGATAAACCTTCCCCATGTATCCCAGAAGACATTTTCTTATGTCTTTCTTGGCCAGAATGGTCTCTCTTGCCCATTCCTCACCAATCACAAGCAAGAAGAAAGGAACTGTTATGATTGATATAAATGAGTTAAGATTTACTCACTGGGATTTGTAGGGACTTAGCATTCTTCCTGAAACCCTTCATAACTGTTTTTTAAAAATTAAATTTAAATTTTTTGATAAATGTTTTCAATACCATTTATCCTTCTTATACTCCCTCCTCCTTCAATCACCACACTGCTGTCCATGTTCATGAGTCCTTTTCCCTTTTTGCTCAGTCCATCCACCCCACCCTCACTGTAACAGAAAATCCTCCCTGGATGATATATTTATTGATTTAGAGAGAGTGGAGGGGGAGAGAAAGGCCTCGTGAGATAGAAGCATCAACAGATTGCTTCCTGTGCGCGCCCAGACCTGGGATTGTACCCACAGCCATTTGGTGTACAGGATAACATTCCAACCAGCTGAGCCACCCGGCCAAGGCCCTTCACTGTTTTCGTACACAAATAAACTCGAGCTTCTGTTAGCAAGAAAGAAGTGGGGACAACGGCTATTGAGTGAACATCTTAATGTTTTCTACACTCGTAATCAATCAAAATCCCCTTTTTATTAGCCAATTCTTTTCTAAATAAGTTGTTCTCTCACATTTCTATAGCTAATCATTTGAATCAAGGCAATTGTTCCCCCATTTCTCTCTCTTGTATTTAATTGTTTTCACTTACAGGAACTATACTATTTGATACTGAATAAGCTAACCACCTTGAAATTTAGTGATGTAGAAAAACAATTTCATACACCATGATCGAGTGGAATTTATTCCAGGAATGCAAGGTAGGTATAACATTCACAAGTCAATAAATGTGATTCGCCACATAAAATGAAGGATAAAAAACACATGAAAAAGTATTTGATAAAATTCAGCACCCATTTATGATCAAAACCTTCAGTGAAGTTGGAATAGATGGAACATATCTAACCATAATAAAGGCCATATATGACAAATCCACTGCCTACATCATACTCAACAGGCAAAAACTACAAGCATTCCCCTTAAGATCAGGAGCAAGACAGGGATGTCTGCTATCACCTCTCTTATTTAACACCGTACTGGAAGTCCTAGCCACAGCAATCAGAGAAGAAGAAGAAAGAGAAAGTATCCAAATTGGAAAGGAGGGAGTAAAACTGCCTTTATTTGCAGATGACATGATACTATACATAGAGAACCCCAAAGATTCCACCAAGAAACTACTAGAACTAATAAATGAATTCAGCAAGGTAGCAGGATACAAAGTTAATATTCAGAAATCAATTCCATTTTCACATGCCAATAATGAACTAACAGAAAGAGAAATTTTTAAAAATCCCATTCACAATTGCTTCAAAAAGAATGAAATACCTAGAAATAAATCTGACCAGGGATGTGAAAGGCCTGTACTTGGAAAACTGTAAGACACTGAAGAAGATACAAATAAGTGGAAGCACATACCATGTTCATGAATAAGAAGAATTAACATCATTAAAATGCCCATACTATCCAAAGCAATCTATAGAGCCCACACAATTCCTATTAAGATTCCAATGATATATTTTACAGAACTAGAACAAATATTTCAAAAAGTTATATGGAATCACAAAGGGCCCCACATAGCAACAGCGATCCTGAGAACAAAGTTGGAGGAATCACACCACTTAATATCAAACTGTACTATAAGGCGATAGTAATAAAAACAACAGAGTGCTGGCATGAAAACAGATACATCAATGGCAGAGAATAGAGGGAAATAAACCCACACCTTTATAGTCAATTAATGTTTGACAGGAAACAAGCAATATATACAATGGGCTATAGATACTTTATTTGATAAATGTTGGGAAAATTGGACAGATATGTGCAGAAAAATGAAACTAGGCCACCTTCTTATACTACACATAAGAATAAACTCAAAATGGATTAAAGAGTTAAATATTAGACCTGAAACCATAAAAATCCTAGAAGAAAACATAGGCAATAAAATCTCAGACATTGCTGGTAGCAATATTTTATTTAATATACCTCCCCAGGCAAGGGAAACAAAAGAAAAAATAAACAAATGGGACTTCATCAAACTAGAAAGTTTTTGCACAGCAAAGGAAACCATCAACAAAACAAAAAGACAACACACAGAATGGGAGAACATACTCACTGATACATCTGATAAGGAGTTAATCCCAAAATTTATAAAGAACTTACAACACTCAACACGAAAAACACCAAACAATACAATTTTAAAATGGGCAAAGGACCTGAATAGGCACTTCTCCAAAGAGGACATACAGATGGCCAATAGACATATGAAAAGATGCTCAATGCCATTAATCATCAGAGAGATGCAAATTAAAGCCACAATGAGATATCACCTCACATCTGTCAGAATGGCTCTTATCAATAAATCAACAAAAACAAGTGCTGATGAGAATGTGGAGTAAAGGGAGCCCTTTTGCACTGTTGGTGGGAATCAGACTGGTACAACCACTGTGGGAAGTAGTATGAAGATACCTCAAAAAATCAAAAATGGATCTGCCTTTTGACCCAGCAGTCCCACTTTCGGTAATATATCTAAAGGAACCCAAAACACTAATTCGAAAGAACATAAGCACTCCATGTTCACTGCAGTGTTATTTACAATTGCCAAGATATGGAAGAAGCTCAAGTGGCCATCAGTAGAGGAGTGGATTAAACAACTATGGGACATTTACACAATGGAATAGTACTTGGCCATGAAAAGAAAATGTTGCCCTTGTGACAGTATAGATGGACCTAGAGAACCTTACGCTGAGTGAAATAAGCCAGTCAGAGAAAGACAAATATCATACGATTTCACTCATATGGGGAATCTAATGAACAAACTGAACTAACAAGCAAAACAGAGACAGGCTCATAGAAAGCAGGATGACAGCAATGGGAGAGGTAGATTAGGGGGTGGTGGGATTGAGCAAAAAGAAAAAAGGACTCATGGACATGGACAACAGCGTGGTGATTGTGGGGGTGGGGTGGGAGTATAAGGGGGTTAAATGGAAATGCAAAATAAAAAAACTAATAAAATTTTTAAAAGACAAAAAAGAAAAAAGAAAACAATTTATTTACTCATGATTGTGCAGTCTGGGCTGGAATTTCCTAAATGAAACTTTTGCTGGTATAACCTAGACTCATTCAAGTGGTTGTAATCATTTGGTGGGCAGCTGGGTGCTGGATCCCTCTTTCACTATGTGATCTTTCACTTTTAAGGAGACTAGATCAGGCTTTTTCACACAGTAATCAACAGTATATTAAAAGAAAAGCCCTGATGTGCAAATATTTATCAAGTTTCTGTTGGTGTCACATTGAACAGAGCAAGACACGTGACCAAGCCCACAGAGTCTTTGTCAGAGGACATTATACAAGAACATAGATACCAGAACATTTGATTTGCTGGGGATGATTATGTAACAGTTTTACCACAAGAGATTAACCACTGAAGAGAAAAGAAAAATCACTGGAAGAATTGTGAAAATCAAAGAGCCATTCTCTTGGGAATACTATACAACTTCTCTAAGCTGTTACTGAGTGAAAAGTAAAAATGAGAGTACCAAGTCTATGGAATAAAACTTTTGCTATGTGTGATTTATTATATATTTTTAAAATTATAAGTTAATTATCTAAAACTAAATTCAAGTTTGAGTGAAGGCAACAGAATCAGGTATAGGATTAAAAATGAAACATCTTTCTAGATATTTTTTTAATGTACAAAAGCAACCAAACTTTATCCTGATTTAGTTTCTGTCCATTGTTTTCTTTCTGTTTGTTGGTTTTATGTTACCCAGCATCATTGTGTTGTGAAAACCAAAGTCATTTTAAAACAAGAACCAGAAAATTGTCTTTGATTCATCAACCTTGTTATTTTTTCACTAAAAACTATTTTATTGATTCTAGAGAGAAGCGGAGGGAGGGAGAAAGAGTGAGAGAAACATCAATTGGCTGCCTTGGGGCCTGCGATCCAGGCCCGTACTCTAACCCGGAATCAAACTGGTGAGCTGTGACCTTTAGTTTTGTGGGAGGATGCCAAACCCACCTAGTCTCTCCAGCTGGGGCTATTTTCATCTAAAAGGAATCAACACCTAGGTAGTCCAGAGTTGGTGGTTCCATTAAGTCATCTGGGATCCTGCTTCCTTCCGGCTTCTGTCTGGGCATTCTCAACACATGGCTTCCATACACAGGGTCATTTCATAGACTAAGATGGCTTCAGTATTCCTAGCCAGGTGTCTGCATGCATATATCAGAAAAGGCAAAAGGAAGCTGAGTTGTCTTCTTAGTCACAGACAACTCTCTGCTTAAATCACATTAACCAGAACTTACAGAACTGTATCTAGCTACAAAGAGACTGGGGATACACAGCCTTTGTTCCAGACAGCAATATACTCAGCTGCAATGTACCTCAGTCAGGGTTCTGTTAGAAGATGGGGAAAATGGGTCCTAGGGAGGCAAATAGAAGACTTTGCTACAATGACTAAGGCGATGTAGTAAAGTTGTATTGGGTATTTTTTCCCTACCAAAATCTATGAAGACTCTTCCTATGACTGGGAATATCCTCCTTTTATCTCCATCCTTCCCCTATTTACTAGGTCAAAAGTTCATTTTCTCAGTCTTCTTTTTGTTTCTAGGGGACAGCAATGAGATCTAAGTCAGATGCTAACCCCCAGGACCTTGATTTGGAGGTAATGTGAAGAAGGCAATGCCTGTGTGGAACCCATTTTTGTGAGGGTAGCAGCAGAGACATCAACCTTCCTGAGGCAACAGTGGCAGGGGCCCATGCTCAGAGTTGTCAGTGCAGTTTGTGGGTCTGTGTCCTGGACAGTGGCTGTGGTGTCTCCGATGGAGCCACGCTGTGGTCTAATTCGGGCAGTTTTCATGGGAGAGTAGCCTCCAAGTCGGATTCCTGGCGTTTGCTTAGAATCAGAACTACCTCATATCCTTTTCTGCTTCAACTATTAAGAAAAGGTTTCTGATGTTTGTACCTGGATTAATTTGCTAGGGTGCCTGTAACACAGTACCGCAAATGAGGTGGATTAAACAACATAAATTTATTGTCTCACAGTTATGGAGGCCAGAAGTCCAAAATCAAAGTGTTGGCAGAGCCGGTTCCTCTGAACCGTCTTGGCTGTGAGGAAAGGGTCTGTTCCAGGCCTTGTTCTTTGGCGTGTAGATGGTCGTCTTCATGTTCACACGATATTCTCCCTACATTCATGTCCGTGTCCAAATTCTCCCTTCTTATAAGGATACCATATTGGGTTAGGACCCACCCTAATGAACTTATTTTAACTTAATTACTTCTCTGAACTCAGTATCTCCAAAAAAGGTTACATTCTGAAGTCCTGGGGGTTAAGATTTTAACACATAAATTTGGAGGAGACATAACCCATAACAATACATAAAGACCCCCACTGATGCAGTTATATCTTGGGGTACCAAGTTAGGGACATAGTACCCCCAGTCTCAGTAATACTACAGAAGATGCTTCTCCTCCCCACTGCTTTCCCTCTTTCCTGTTGGCCTCAAAAAAAACAAAAAACAAAATGACAAAGTTTCAAAAGTCAAGAATGATATAAAATAAATTTACTGATTTTTTAAAAAGAAAAATCTTTGTACAACAATGAATTTAGGCCATTTATAATTGACTTAAGCACAGTCTACATTCAGTGGTTTCTGTGAAGAAGAGGAATTTTGGCATTTTGTTCAATGCCACAGGACCAGCATTTTTTATTGTGACAGCTTCGGACACTGTGCCTGTGGGCTCCTTAAGCCTGATGGGGCACCACTGTAACTGTGAGGATTCCAGATGGCTGCTTAGATCACAGACTGCAACTCAGCACATTCTTTGGCTCATACTTGGTATAACTTCTTAAAAGATCTCAGAACAAAAGAATCTATTTTTCACATATTTCAATGGAATATTGGCAGTCTATACATACCCAGATTGTGCCTGCCCTACTGTAAACCTGCTTTTGCCCACCCCTGTATACCCATATTTTGCCATGTACAATGCACACTCACATTTTTGACCCAAACTTTCAGGGAAAAATCTTTCATTTTAATTTTTTAGTTCAATATTTTATTTATTTACATTTAGATACTTGGTTGCTGGAATAAAGGAATTTGAGCATTTATTTTTGACAATATTAGGGTATAAGAAATTTTATGTAACAAATAATTTCAAAACCCAAGAACAGATACAAGGTATTTCAGGTACTGCCCATGTATAATGCACATCCTTATTTTCCCCTGAAAAATTTGAGCAAAAAGTGCACATTATACATGGCAAACTATGGTATAAGTAGTTTGCTTTTTGTGATGCTAGCCATCACTGATGATCATTTTCAGTATCCATTATTTCACCAAGGGTTGCAAAACATTAATACTTAAATTTTCAAACTCCTTTTTCATTATTATCTGGAATATGTCTATAAAGTGAGGCTTCCCCTTATCAATTGTTTGTTGCCCCGACATACACATATCTGTCTTATGTGACTGCCTAAGTGGCTTCTGGTTTTGGAAGTCCCGTTCCATTTACTTTATCATGTACAATTTCCAGCCTAACAGAACAGAAACTTAGCACAGGGCTCAAAAAATGGTAAGCATAGGTATCTTTATAAAAATATGAGCCCTGGCCTGCTTTCTCTTAGTTGGATGAAATGTCATCCTCACACGCCAAGGTTGCCCCTGGTCAGGGTACATACAAAAAGCAACCAATGAACACATGAATAAGTGTAACAACAAAGTGAAGCCTCTCTCCTCTCTCTCTCTCTCCCTCTCCCTTCCTCTCTCTCTAAAATCAATTAAAAAATATGAATAACCAACATTTCTGAGTATATCCTATGTCCTGGATGCTATACTAAGCACTTTCCATCAACATCTCAAAATCTCAATAAATCTATGAGGTAGATCTTATTACTTACATTTTACAAATGAAACTGAAGAATAGAAAGATTACCCTAACACATGTTTATTACTTGGCAAATGCAGGACTTGAATCCAGTCAGTCTGACTCTAGAGTTTACTCTCTCAACCACAAAGATATCCCATAATAACTTAATGATCTTCATAGAAAAAAGCAGAGTTAATCGACTCTGTGAAGTCGATTAACCTTCTGGAAGTGTGTGGTCAAGTGAAAATAGCCTGGACATTTAATTTAGAAGGATGTGGGAGGAATTATGTCTCTATTATTTACTGTGTGACCCTAAGCAAGCTTCTTAACCTCTCTGAACTTTTCTCATTGGTAAAAGAAAAATAATGAAATCTATCTCATAGTGTTGTTATGATGGTTAAACTTAACAGGCTGTTTTGTATTGAGTATTTAAAAAGTTATGAAAATGACCCTGGCTGCTGTGGCTCAGTAGACTGAGCATCAGCCTGTGAACCAAAAGGCTGTGAGTCCGATTCCCATTCAGGGCACAAGCCTGGGTTGTGGGCCAGGTCCCCAGTAGGGGGTGCACAAGAGGCAGCCACACATTGATGTTCCTCCCTCTCTCTTTCTCCCTCCCTTCTCTCTAAAAATAAATAAAATCTAAAAAAGTTATAAAAATGTATGTATGCTCAATAATAAAAAGACAAGTAAATCAATTAAAAATGGGGAAAGGATTTGAATAAACACTTCCCTAAAGAAGATATACAGATGCAAGAAGCACATATAAGAATGCTTAAATGTTAGGTTTTTAGTCACTAGAGAAATGCATATTGAAACTACAATGAGATACTACTTAACCCCTAAGATAGGTATAATAAAAAAGACATATAATGACAAGTACTGGAGGGTACAGAAAAACTGGAACCCTCATATACTGCAGTGAAAGTGTATAATGGTGCAAATAGCATGACAATTATTCAAAGAGTTAAATATAGACCCAGAAAATCACTCACAGGTATACATTTATCCAAAAGAAATGAAAATATACATATACATTAAAAAACTTGTGTGCAAATGTTCATAGTGGTATTATACATAATAGTAAAAAAGTACAAAGAACCCAAAGCCCTATCAAATAATGAATAGATAAATAAAATGCGATATATCTGTACAATGGAATATTATCTGTTCATAAAAAGGAACGATATTCTAATACATGCTCCAACATGAATGAACCTTGAGAAATTATGCTAAGTAAAAAAAAAAAAACAGTCACAAAAGACCACATATTGTATAGGTCCACTCATATGAAATATAAAGAATAAGCAAAATTATATAGACAGAAAATGCATTGGTAGTTGCCTATAACTGGGGAGTTTGGGAACAAATGGGGAGTAATAGCTAATGTGGACTTTCTTTGGGAAGGGCAAATAAAAATGTTCTAAAATTAGGTTGTGTCTTGTTTAGGTCTTGTGCATATACTAAAAAAAAAAAACAAAAACCCACCACAAACATTGAATTGTACACTTTAAATGTACAGTGTATGCACATTTATATGTAAGGCATGTGAATTATATCTCAATAAAGCTGTTTAGCAAACAACAATATTTTTGTGTATGTGTGCAAAAATTCATCTTTTGTAAACTTACCTAATTTTTATGTTGGAATTAAGTATATATTTGAAAGGTTATTTGAATGTGGATTCCTACTGTAAAGTGAAAGATACATAAAATTCAGATATACTTTCAGGAAGTTAAGTGTAATATCATTTGGTCATGGCCATGAATAACATAGTGATGGCATTGTATTTAAAACAGACAAACACATAATTAGGGGTGTCATAAGGAGGGTATACAGGATCCTACTAGTGAACTTACTAATTGTAATTCAGAGATGCCGGTCATGAACCTGAATTCTCTTTTTAGTTCTGACATAAGCTAAAAAATTTTATTTTTTTTTTCCCTATTACCATCATAATGACCACTTAATGAACTTCCGATGCTCACCGATTGTCCTAGGGGCTATAAAGATACCTGCCAGGAGAGTTTCCTCCTGTTAGGCACCACTTTCTGAAGAGCTGAAAAATAGGTCATGGGTTAAAGGAAAATTCTGTGCCTTCTGAACATAGATTTACAAGTTCTTTCATGATGTGGGCCACCCTGGGGAGAAAAGAGGGTTTTAGGTCTGATGAGGAATTAAAAGATAGAAAAAAATGTTTGACTCCTGACTCATTCCTGGGGCTTGTTCCGAGCTTAGGAACCCAGGTCTCTTATCCCCCAGGGAACCTATGTTTCCAGGTGGATTTAAACAAATTAAGAAACAGGAAAGGAAATCCAGATAATTTTGGAACTACCTGCTCTCCCCCTCACTATTCTTTTGCTCTGTGTTCATCTGTCATTTCTGGCTTCTCTGCTCCCCAGGGACCAAAAGAGGCTGTCACTGCCCTCTGCTTAAACGACTGTCCCAGCCTCAGCTCCAGGCCAAATTTTCAGCTTTTAAAAGGCCTTGTCACCTTCACCTGTCACCTTTGAGGTGGAGATTTACAAGAGACTATATATCTACACAGTCTGAAAGTATAAGAATCCTTATCCTTATGTTTATGTTTTAACATAGTGTGAATATATTTTACACACCCAAACACAAACACAAAGCAGGGAATACTTTACTTGTTTGATTGCTAAGTTAGTTCTCTTTAACATACAAAAGAAGATACTTTTGTTTCGTTTGACTCCCCCCCCCACCCTAATTCAAACACCAAATTGGTATTATTGTCCCAAGAGAGGGTATGTTATTTCGGGGTGGGTATGAGGGGCAGAGATAAAGAAAGAATGAAAGCCAGCCCTTCAAGGGGAAGGGGTGGGGGAAGGAAAAAAACCGTCTGGGAATCTCAAGAACATCTTTATTTCGCCTTTTAACTCTCCGCCTTTCTGATTAAAGAGTTCAGACCCGTTCCCCCGCCCGCGTTCAATTATCCCCCAGCATCTTTTCTCTGAAGCTGTCACCACCACTTGCTAAACCGCAGCCCCACAGTGAGCCATTAGCCCGGTTCTTTTCCGTTTCGCTCCCCACCCCCCCTCTCAGTTTCTCCCTGCAAGCTTTATAAATTTCCCTTGGAGGAGGAGTGTCCAAACGGGTGGAAGTCTAAACACAATGCAACCTGAGAATTTGTCACTCTCTGCATATGCTCCTAAGTGCTTTAATCCCAATTAGGGGCGGCTGACACACGGTCCTATTCATTCCCATCAGCTCTTGAATACATTTGCCTAGAAATGAACTTCACAAATAGAGGCGCTCCTAAATGTGCCCAACAGCAAGGAAAATCGAATTGAGTGCGGGCTCATTCGGCAGTGGCCGGCAGAGGAGCGTTGAATGTGGAGGTGTCCCGAGACATTGCAATTCAGCAACATGCTCACTGACTTTTCTTTGCACCATGTCAACCGAAAGAACCAAGAAATAAGTTGGGGAACTCCGGTTAAAAGGCAACTTGAGAGGGACTCTGAATACTTTTATTGAGCCGCTTCCAATGAAGGACTTAAAAAACAACATAAAAGGCACCACAAAACCCACCAGCGGCGTCCGGGCTGCGTCCTAGCCGTGCGATTGGAGCCTCCCAGCCGCGGTGCACCCACTGGCCTCGCAATTAAGGGGAAAATGGCCCCGTCGCCAGCGTGTCATCTGGTGGCGTTCCCAGAGCCCGTCGCCGCCGCCCTATTCAGGCCCGGCCTTAATGTCCCACCCGCGCCTCGGGGGCTGCGCAGCTGGTCCGCGCTGACCCGGCGGCCTTGCGGGCGCGGACACCCTCGGGAGGCGCGGCTCCGGCCACTTTAGACCCCAACTCCGCCGGGTCCCTAGGTCTCCGCTGAGGCTTCGCCTGCAGTCCCTGACCCCGAGCGGCTCCCTCTATCCCGGGGTTCGGGACTTTGCGCACCGCCGGAGGAGTGGGGGTGGAGGGTATTCGTGATCCCCCAACACCCTGGTCCTCAAGACCCAGGGACACAGGGGGCAGCCGACTGCCCATACCCCGCCCCCGGGACCTGAAGCCCAAGAGCTTTGCGCCCCTGAGGCTAGCAGCTCTGGAGGAGGGTGTTCGGAAAGGAGGAGCTGATCGCATCCTAGAAGTCGAGTGGGGGCTCTTTTCCTAGGGGCGGAGTCACCTTAGGTCACACGTGCGCCGCGTTTGCAGCTTTTGGAGCCTGGCGCTGGGACACAATCAGGCGGGGGCGGTGTTTACCCCGAAGGAAGCGGGGCCTGAAGAAACCCGGCGGTGAGAGTCAGTTCCGGCAACCAGCCGGTCCACTGGCTGCTGCTCCCAGAATCCAGCTTCATTACCGGCAACCTGTTACGGAGCGGGAGTCCTGCCCGCGCTGTCCCGTGGAGTAGGGCTGCCCCCGAAACCGCCTCGTCCCGCACCTCCGTGCAGAAGGGATTACGCTTTAACGGTGCCTCTGGACGCCCATTTTAAGTTCATAAAAAAGCCGAGTGGAATGTTTTGATTGAGTCTCAACATTGTCTTTGAATAAGGCTGAGACCATGTAATTAATGTGTCTTTTTAATAAGGGACAATACGGCCGTTCAAGCTATTTAATTTCATTTAATTTTCCATCCCATTTGCTGCACAGCCCGCTTTTACTTTTAACACCCAGCTTTTCACGGCCCATCTTGCTCCACTGGGCACATTAGATTGGTTTCACCCTTGCTTTTTAGGGGAGGAAAAATAAAAGAAAATGTGTTCCTTTCCTCCTTTGTGGACAATTTATTTCACTTGGGGAACTTCAACTCTGAGCCACAGGACAGAATAAAACTCAGCGAGCTGGTGTGAATGCCTCTGGCGCAGTCTCTTTCTTCTCGCGGGGCTGGGAACCAGCCACAATTGGCTATATTAATAAATAACTTTCCTCACAGTCGGCCTTTACATGGTCCTATTGATAAAATTGTTCGCGTGTCGTTCACGCTTTTTCACTCATTAAGGAGGGCCAGGGAGGAGCCCCGAACCCAGGCCCCGCGCTCGCCCCTTCCCGCTCATAGTCCTGGTAATTTAAACTGGGTGTCATCCCCGAGTCGCCAGGCCAGAGGTTAGAGGGACATGTTCATGGCTTAAATTTATTGCCCTCGACTCTTCGGAATGGCTTCCTCTCTTCCTCCCCTCCCCCTGCTTTTGCCATTCATGGGCCATCGGATCAAAGGCTCCCTTCTCTCCGTTGCAGGCAGCTTTCGTGGCCCGAGAAGGGGCACCTGGAGGGGTAAGAGGAAAAATCAGTGGCAGCTCCCTCAGAAAGTGGCCCTAAGCATGGCATGGCTGTAGGGTCAGAGGAACCGCAGGGTGTAGCAGCCCAGACCAGCCCAGACCAGCCCAGACCTTCCCAGTGTCTCTGTTCTCTGCTCTAGTAGCCGGATCTACACAGGCCTTGGAGTTAATAGAGAGCCCGGCCATCGGTGTGTCATGTAAACCTGTCTTGGATTCCCCCATTAAGCAAACCACAAGTTTTGGAGTGCCCCAAATCCATTCACTATCAAGATCACTGCTATTGAACTTCACAACCTTGGGTGGAAGCCAAGTGTCTGCATCATCATTCCCATTGCAAGGATTTGGAGACTGAGGCTCTGAAGCAATTCACAGAAGGGTCCCTGAGTCTTAAGTGAAAGCACAGACTAAATAACTCCAAGTCTCCTGACTGTGTCCAGTAAGGCAAACTCAGGTCTGTATCGATGGGTGCCACACGGAGCTTTATGGAGGGCCTCCTGGGACAAACTGCTGAGTTACAGGTGTCACCACCTTGCATCCTGCAGCCTTGTTAATCAGAGTCACCCTATCAGTAGCCTAAGAACAGCACCTTCCTTGGGCAGAGCAGAGCCAAGACAAGAATTCGACGTGAGGGCTGCTAGGAGTCCTGCTCCCATTTGAACAGCGGTTGGTCCACAGACACCAGGCCAGAAACCCAGAGTCACTCATGCCTCGCCTGGAATTCTTCATTGGGCTCACGTCCAAGTACACAGGATTTGGGGAACAGTATCTGGAATTAGCAGAGCAAGGCAGCTGTGGACAGAACTGTCACAAATATCTGATTAACTCCATTACTCGGCTATTTATTATGAAAACAAATGTCATCACGCAAACTGGAGACTTCCCTAAAAGAAAACGAGAAGCACTCTGGTTTAAGTATGAAGCATCCTTCTCCTAGTTTATAAACTGGGATAAAGGTGGGGGTTTCCAACACCCACCTCCACCCCCCCATCTTTGATAGAGGGTTTTTTTTTTGTTTGTGTTTTGTTTGTTTTTTTGTGGTGGTGGTTTTGTTGTTGTCGTTTCTCTCTTTTTTTTGGTCGGCTTATGGTTATTAGGAAATTAGCCCCAAGGACTCCTTCACCATTTTAAACTTAAAAGCATATCAGGTTTTGGGGCAGTTCGTTGGCATGTGTGGGAGACGTGATTAAAAACCCAGTGGGCATAACCCCTCTTCTCCCTCGGTGAGTGCAGGATACCCCGCAAAGCCAGGACTCTGTAGCTGCTTCACATTCTCCAAAGTACTGTGGACCGCGGGGAGTACCCAAGACCAGTAATGGACAGCCGACCTCGTCTCCCAAAGCTGGTCCAGATGCTTCATATTTCGGGGCAAAACTGGACAGAGGGAACGATAAAGCTCTTCTAAATAGATGACTGGCCTGAGCCCAATCCCCTGAAATGGTAATATGGTCGTTATTTAAAAAGTGTAGGTATTTTCTGGTGTTTTCCCATCAAGTACCTGCCTAATTTCTGTATGGCACACGCCAGAAATCAATAGAAGTTAACAAGTCCTCCAAACAGTCCCCATCTCTTTGTTTAATCTCCTTTACAATAAAGCCAAGGGGAGAGAATTAAAAATCTTTGAAGTAGACCAAAGCTCAAAGGAATCAGCCAAGTAGACTTAAAGTAGTCACTTATTTCCCAAAACTGGTTTGTCGGCGAACAATAAAAGGAAGTAAAATTTATGGAGAAATTATACAGTGGATTTGTCACTTAAAATATCGTAACTGTCTCGAGGACAATACCCCATGCTGAGGATTAATGGTCTCGCCGGACCTTTGATTCAGCAGCGCCTTTTCTTCGCCCTTGACAAATTGGATTTTTAGGAATGGGAAGGTCGCCTGGACCATTGTGCGCCAGCCATTCAGAGGCCTCGATTATGCAGGGGGCTGAGGGAACCACTCCATGTGACCCTCTCGGGTGGGACTCTGCAGCTGCTTCGCAGCACAACTCTCTCACCAAACTCCGCGCCCTTGCGCCGGCGGTGCCAAAAGGCGCCCGCCCCGATTGAAAAGGCGCACTGCATGCCCGGCCGCGTCACTCCGCGGGCGGAGGACGCACGTCGGGGCGCTGCTCCCTGGCTCGCGCGCGACTAGGGCTCTGTCACTCGTGCCCCGCGGAGGACCCGGCGCTCCCAAGCGCCTGCCCGGCACCGCGGCAGCAATGAACGGAGCCACCCGCGCTCCGGCCACCAGCGTGAGTGCCGATTGCTGCATCCCGGCAGGCCTGCGCCTCGGGCCGGTGCCCGGAACCTTCAGGCTGGGCAAGTACCTGTCAGACCGCAGGGAACCAGGGCCCAAGAAAAAGGTATTAGCCATTCTGCCCTTCGATCCCCGACGTTCACCTCCCTTTTACCTGGCCCAGGAAAGGGGTAGATAGGGTAGATAAGAAAAGTGTAACTGAGTCTTTCGTTACCTGCTAATTGTGCAAGGTGGAAGGGGACTCGGATGATTTCCCACAAGTCGCATTAATTGAGAGCTGAACGTGGACCGGGCTGAGGGACGAGGACGTGGATGAAAGGGGACATCCCCCGGGTGGGGTGCACAGGGCTCTTTGAGTTCCGTAACCACTCGGAACTCGCGGTTTCCCCGCAGTTCTAGGATCTCAGCAGATGCGCGCCTGTCCCTGACCTCTCTCTGCGAATGCACCTTTCCACTGTTTTACAATGGTCAGGGCGTTAAGGACTTTTCTTATTTTCTTCTTTCAATATGCTAATTTGAGGCTTAAATTATCTTAACATAATTTAATCTCAGCTCTGATAAAATAATCCTTGAGAAACTCTCAGTTCTTAGAACCTTTCCAGATTTCTCTTTCCGCGGATGTCTGCTTGTGGGTTTGGGGTAAATAGATAGAGGGTGAGACAGGTAGTGGCTTTGACGCGGTCTCCGCGGGCGAGGATCCGCGCTCCTGCAGCTGGGCTCTAAGAGCCCAGGGTAGCAACTGGGAGGCGTCAAAGGTTAACCGGCCAGCTCTGACTACCCAAGGAGCGTCGTGACACCTGACCAGAGGGGGATTTTCAAGGTCCCCCGCCTGCCCTCAAGCGCCCCAGCGTGCACAGGTCGGCGAACAGCCACCGGTAAATGAAGGTGGTGCGGGGGTGTAGGATGGGAGAGAGCCGCTCGCCGCTGCCTAGACCTTTCTTGTAGGAAATTGTTCCATTGCTCAACCAGGGGGATCCGCATCTGGCTGCTCAAGCAATCATCTCCCCCTCCGCGGTTTAAAGCCAGGTTTGCGGCGCACTACTCCTTTAAATACGCTTTAATTGCTTTTAAACCGTCAGCTCGCAGCCGGCCGCTTTGTTCAAACATTTTCAGTGCCAGGGTCGCCGGCACCTCCGTGCGGTGCAAGGAGAATGGGTGTGGGGGACATGAGAGGCGTTGGGGGACACTTGGGTTCTGGCACGGACTTCGAACCGGCACTACCCTGCTGTGCTGGTCTCTGAGCTGCAAGCGGGAGAACTGAAGTGGGCGTGGAGGATGTCTTGGTACAAGGTGCGCCCAGGTGCTGGGGGGTGGGGGATGCTCTCACCCCTCGAGCTGCCAAGGTGGGGCGGGCGGGGGCGGGGTGGGGGGACTGTTATATTAGACAGCCTCCCCTCTACCTTCCTCTCCCAAGCAAGAGTCTTAAGTAATTACCCTGCTCCGAGCAGCCCACAGCGGTCTGGTCAAAGCTAACGCAACATTTTCCTGAGTCGGGTTGGGTGGGGGGTCAACTTTCCCTCAGGGTTGTGGGCCTGGCTGTGGTACGGGGAAGAACGACCACTGCTTGTGTTGCAGGTACGCATGGTGAGAGGGGAGCTGGTGGACGAGTCGGGGGGCTCCCCTCTGGAGTGGATAGGGTTAATCCGGGCAGCCAGGAACCCCCAGGAACAGACTCTGGAAGCTATTGCAGACTTACCCGGAGGACAGGTACAATGGGCTTCCCACCGCCGATTCTATCTACCTGCCCATCACTGAGGTGACCACCAATATTAAGAGTAAAGCGCTTTAGTTCCAACTCTCATTTAAATGACCCAGCAATCCTATAATGTATATGCTATTATTTTCCCCGTTTGGAGAATGAGGGAAGTGAGGTTCAGAGAAGTCCAATAGCTTTTCCAAGGCCACACAGCCTCATAGCAGGGACTTGAAATTTCCCCTTTCAGTTGTTTTTGATCAATTACCCAGGGAATTACAGCAAGCTGTCCTGTTTCTTTCATCCCAGATCTTCTACCGAGCTCTGCGAGATGTCCAGCCAGGGGAGGAGCTGACTGTGTGGTATTCCAACTCCTTGGCTCAGTGGTTTGACATCCCCACCATTGCAACTCCAACGCACGATGAAAAAGGTATCCCCTCTTAGAGGGCCTCTGGGCCAGAGTGGGTGGGCATGACTGCAGCTTACTTCTAGTCTTTGGGCAGGACCCCAGACTTATAAAGCCTTTCTCTTGCCCTGTGTATAATTGAACTCACTCTCCCTGTGTGTGTAGGCAGAGAGGCGACATCACTGCTACCTCCTTAAAGTCAACAGTAAATGATAACAGCAACAACAATAATCTGGCCATCCATGGAAGGGGAAAAATACTGTTTATGAATTTCATGGGGGTCATCCTTTCCTATTGCACATCCAATTAAGAATTAATAAAGAAGCCTTAACTTATTATTAGAGTAATCACATGAGCTCCAGGAAGCATAACAAACTTGGAATGCTTTTACAAAGTGGAGGGGCATCTCTTCTGCACTGTTTTAAAGGATAGTAATGTACTTCTACCACATTTTAGAAGCATTACGGTACTTACAGCCGGTCAGTTGGCAGGTACTGAGCCCCTTCCATTTAAATGGTAGTTGTGCACTTCCCCTTCCCTACTTAAATTGAATTTGGGATGTATCCCAGTTTCTTCTCAGATTTATTTGATCCCTTCCAAAGCCAAGAGCGGATTTATGCAAATTAAAGTGCAGTAACTAAAGAGAAAAACATTTTTAAAACCTTCCCAAAACACTGAAGAACGCTTCCTGTGGAAAAAAGGCTGGGAGGTGCTAAAGTAGTTAAGATCCTGAGACTCCCTTTTAATGCTTCCATGACTTTTCCCCTTGACAATTGCTTCTTTATCTGTAATTTCCCCTAAAGACAGTTAATATTTAAAGTCAGCATAATAAATGCTGTGAAATATCTTAGCATGCTTTCCTCCTGCATTCACTGCTCAATCTCATCTCTTTACAAATAGGGTTAAAGAAATTAATAAAAATGTGGGAATTAAGAAACACTTCAAGGACTAAGCAGAATAAGTTTATTCAGAACAATGAATCACTTCAGCAATTAATTTTATTGACTTTGTGGGTAGATTTATATATACAGGATTTATAAAAATCATCCTAAAGTAATTTATTACTTGCATCACATTATATTAATTTTTTTTTACCAACTTCTTTTAGTAAAAGAGGAACATGACAGAAGCCCCATAAATGGGGAACAATTCCGAGGGCTACTGGTCTAATGGGCCAGTGATTTTTGCACAGAACACTCTTCCTTAGGCACTTTCAAATAGTATAAAAGCAACTTGTTTGAGTGGTAGCCCTCATGGCTTCATTTCAGTCAACTGAGCTTAAAACATTATATGGTAACTGATGTAAAAATAGACACCATTTTCCTTTTGGGGAATGTATGGGTTATTTTGAACCCTGACTTCCCCACCTTTGAGATGCTTGAAATCTTGACAACCCTAGTGTTACTTGAAGGAAGGAGGTGAGGTCACTTATGAAGTGTGTTTGATACTTTGGGCATAGGCTGGATTTCAGAGTCCAGAGAACAGGTCAGTTGGTTAAGATAAATTGAAAAAGAAACACTGGAACTTAAACCATACATTTGCTTAAATCTTAAAAAGTGGAAAAAATAAGTAGGGATGGCTACTATTCTTCTAATATTCACTAATTTCAGTGGATTTCAATTCCACAGTAAGATTAAAGGAGATACTGACCCTTTGTTTTAGGAACAAAGCTTACTTGGCTTTGCATTGAGCTGAGTCATTCTGGAGCAGCCTCTGAAAACTCCCTTTACCAAAAGTGGTGATGAGAGGGAGGATCTGAACTTAGGAGAGGGGAGGTTATATAAAATATTAAGTCAGTATACCTGCCAAGAGAATCCAGGTCTCTTCTCTCTTTTCTTCAAGATTTGTTTTACATGATTGTTCAGCACCAGGTAACAGAAATATTGAAATAGTTTTATCCAAGTCTTCTATAAACATTAGGTTAGAACCTAATAGGCAAAATCTTCCCCCCCCCCCACTTTTTTTTGTTTCTGCTCTTCCTGTGGCTTCAGCTGGAATAAACTAGTTCTTACTTGAAATTTCACTTTAGTTATCTGGGGTTACTACTTGCTTTATGCAAAGCTAGAAGTGAAATACACGAAGGGAGGAAGAGGTGTCATTTTTCCTCCCACAGTTGTTCTGTAGTAATGTTGAGAAGTTTGAGTTGCTTGTGTGCAAGGAGGGAAAACTTAGCTTTTCCATTAAATTTAATGAGACTGATATTTACTTTGGATACTTCATTGTGGCTCAACTAACTTATTTTTTTTACAGAAATCCTTCCCTTCAGTGTTATCAATAAACCACAACATTTAAAAGGACACCCAATTGTAAATCACTGCTCTCTGTACAGGTGTAACACAACCAATTTGAGTGAATATTAACTTCCACCGTGTGATCAGAATGTTTCATACATGTGTCTCTTGATTGTGTTCACGGGCCCGGGCAAAATTAGAAACAACTAAGGTTAATAATATTGAACACAAACACAAAAATGATTTGACACCAAAAACACAGATGTAGATCCTGGTAGAGAATTGTGCACTTATTACAAGTTGATTATCCATATCTACATCACTTAAATATATTCATGTAATAAAAATAAACTATATGTCTTTTCCAAGGACTTTACTAAGGTTGGATTTGTGCAGCTATCTAGGAGTTAATTAATTAAAAACTGACAACACAATGCGACATAATTCTTTAGTTTTTACACTATCAGGACACAGGACTTTTTTTCTCCCATCAAATTAAATAGGGTTAAAGAGGAAATAAAGATACAAATAATTTTGAAGAATAGCAAATCATAGTCCCTATGTGGTCCTTCAGTTGGTCACGCTCCAGGAAAACCTCAGGCAAAGTATTTAAGGCTAGGAGGGGGTGGGAAGGGTGGGTAGCGGACATAAAAGACATTGTTCTATGAAAAGGAATGATTACATATGGCCCATACATACAGGATATTGTCTCGCCTGGTAATGAGGAGCTCACGACCATTAGATTGGCCTTTGTTCAGTTTATCCAAACTCCTTGACATACGCCAGCCACTTATTCTGCAAACGCCAACAGATGGGCCCAGGCCCAGCACAGCCTCAACACTTGATTTAAAGCAACAGCTGCTCTCTGCTCCGTCTCTTCCCTGGCCAGCCTGCCTGAGCTCTGCTTTCCCAGCGAAGATCTGCTCCGAAGGCCCGAAGGCTCGGAGGAAGTCTTCGTTGGAAAGGGCCAGATCACCCCCTTGGCTTCTAAGTAGTCCCAGGTGATAGTGATGGTAACAAACTTGGTTATTTGGGGGCTTCCTGGGGTTCTTGTTATACTGAGGCTACTGAACTCAATTATTTGTGGGAACCAAGAACACTACTTTTCCCCATGCCTCTGGTCAAAACCTGGGGTTTGCCTTGGTTGCGCTGGGGCCTTCTTTCTTGCTTGTTCGCCTTTCATGGGGTCGCTTTTCTACTCTTTCCGCCCAGGGGAGGAGCGCTACATTTGCTGGTACTGCTGGAGGACGTTTAGATACCCCAACAGCCTTAAGGCACACTTACGTTTCCACTGCGTGCTCAGCAGCGGCGCGGGGCGCGCCTACCTGCACCAAGAGCACGCATCTCGCCAAGGCGCTGCCGCTGTCGCTGTCGCGGATGGCTTTGGCCTCTCTTCAAAACCCCAGGTGCCGGATTTCGCCGCGGCCACCCCGGCGGGCACTCTGCGGCCCCACCTGCAGGCCCCACTGCCTGTCCAGGCCTGCGGAGCGAGGGAGAGCATCAAGCGCGAGGTCTCCTCTGCGCCCTCGGCCACCTCGCCGCCCCCCGCCAAGTGGGGGCTATCCAAGAAGAGCAAGGAGCAGCTTGACCGCGTCCTGGACGTGAGCGGGGCAGCCCGAGGGAACGGCCACTTTTTGGGCATCGTGGGTGGCTCCCCAGCGGGGGGCGGCGGCCTGGCCTTATACCCCGGCGTACGCTCGGCTTTCAAGCCCCCCGGTTTGTCCAGGACGGCGGCGACATCTCATGGGGACGCCTACCGGGAGGAGGGCAGTAGCAAATCGGGGGCCGGCCTGCTGGGTGGGGGTCGGGCAGGAGGGCACCCCGGAAGCAGGGAGAACCCGGCGGCGGGCGGTGCGGGCCAACATCAGCACCACCACGCTCACCACCACCACCACCACCACCACCCGAAGTGCCTGCTTGCGGGGAATCCACCTCTGCCGCCTCCTCCTGGTTTGCCCTGCTCCGGGGCCCTGCGCGGCTTCCCTTTGCTCCCTGGCCCCCCGGAAGAGGCGTCCGCCTTCAAGCACGTGGAGCGCGCCCCGCCTGCCTCTACCACGCCGCCTGGGGCGCGTTTCGCCCAGCTGCCCGCGGCAACTGGCCTGCACCTCGAGCGTTGCGCGCTGCCGGGCCTCGACGCGAGCGGGCTCAAAGCCTACCCGGGTAGCGAGTGCAGCCACCTGCCTGCCGTGATGCCAGCCTTTACTGTCTACAACGGGGAGCTATTGTATGGCTCACCGACCGCCGCCGCATATTACCCGCTCAAACTGCACTTCGGTGGGCTACTCAAATATCCGGAGTCCATCTCCTACTTCAGCGGGCCCGCGGCAGCGGCGGCCACGCTGAGTCCCGCGGAGCTAGGCTCCCTGGCCGGCATCGACCGGGAGATCGCCATGCACACGCAGCAGCTCTCCGAGATGGCGGCTGGAAAAGGCCGTGGCCGCCTGGACGCAGGGACACTGCCACCCGCCGTCGTGGCGTCGGGTGGCGCGGGGAGTGGCGGCAGCGGGGGCGGAGGCGCGAGCAAGCCCAAGACGGGCCACCTGTGCCTCTACTGCGGCAAGCTGTACTCACGCAAGTACGGGCTCAAGATCCACATGCGGACGCACACGGGCTACAAGCCGCTCAAGTGCAAAGTGTGCCTGCGGCCCTTTGGCGACCCCAGCAATCTCAACAAGCACATCCGGCTGCACGCAGAGGGCAACACACCCTACCGCTGCGAGTTCTGCGGCAAAGTGCTGGTGCGGCGCCGAGACCTGGAGCGCCACGTCAAGTCCCGCCACCCAGGCCAGAACCTGCTCGCCAAGGCGGGCAGCGGTCCCGGCGCAGAGCCTGACTATCCCCCGGAACCCGGGGAGGCCAAGAGTGACAACGACAGCGACGTGGACGTCTGCTTCACGGATGACCAGAGCGACCCTGAAGCCGGGGGTGGTGGGCAGCGCGTCTCCTAACCATTCTTCCGGAGATGGGGTGTGTGTGTGTGTGTGGCGGGAGGGACGTGGACAGAGAAGCGGGTGTTCTGTTCTGGGAGTAGAGAAGCCCTTGGTGGTGAGAAGAACCCGGTTGACAAAGTCGTTTTAATTTTGGTGAGGCGCCAGAGTTTGCAACAGGGAAAGGTCCCAGGTCCGATGCTGAAAGGCAGAGCAAAGGTTTAGAGGGGGCTTTAAGAAACCTGGCCTCCTGGGCAGCCTGCGGGGCTGGGTCCCGGCGCGCTCAAGGCCTCTGGACTCTGCGGATAGGCTTCCCCACAAACGCCCAAGCCATACGCTCTTGAGGTTTAGGATCACATTAACGTCAACGTCACCGGCACCCTTGAGGGCGCCCATTTTAACTGCCACGTATTTTAAAATTGTTCTTTTCTGTGGAGGAAATTGTGCCTTTTGAAACGATGTTTTGTGTGTGTATTTTACATTAGCATTTCACTGCATAGGCCAAATAGTAGTCACAATTGGGAAGATGTGGCATCCATACACTTGTCTCCATTTCATCTGTTCTGTCAAAGACGACTACTTGCCGCTTTGAATATATAGTGGTAGCAGGTGTACAAATTGGTCAAGTTGCAATTATTTATAAGAGAATAATGACAAATGTAAAATATCTAAAGCATGAATTTAAGAGCACGCAATATATAATTTTTTAAAAAATGTCCTATTTGGTAGAGTAAAAATGTGATGTATATGTTTTATAAATAACGATGTACAGTGGACTCAGTAAGTACTTTGTTCTTGGTTCCAGTTTGTGCAATCATTAATAAAAATAAAGACACAAACGAGAGTTGTTCACTTAATGATTTCAGCAGATTCTTTAAAGAAATAGTTTAATATGAAAACAATGTTGGAGGAGACACCATAATATAATAAATCGTAGGACTCTTGAGTAATTTGATTATTCATAAAATAAATGTTAAGTAATGTTGTAATAAGGAATATACCATTTTCAATATGTGCATTTCACAGGCTCCCAGATAGCTGGCAGGAAAATTGTTTTCTGAAACTATTGTTAATCATACTAAGTGTCTTCATGTTTACGGAAAGAAGCTAATGACCTTCACGGAGAACGCACACATATTTCTTGTCAAAAAGAATTATGGAACTGTAGAATCATTATTTCTTGTTATGTGCCATTTTGACAGAACTAAAAGAAAAAAGGAAACTTGCTCAGTACCTTTTGTGACGCACACATTTTTAAATATTCACACAACAAATACTAAAGGGGGATCTTTTAGTATTTGTATGTACCATTTTCATTGGAGGTGCTGATCTATTTGCTCTACATAGGTCCCCCCCCCCCACCCCCGCACCTTGTATCTCTTCCAATAACCTTGTGCTGTGGTAAGGGCCCTATTTTACATAAGAAAATAAATATACTCTTCAAGGTCACTGGGAGGCCCATAGTTAGAATAGCGGAGTTAGAAGCAGTGACTTTATCTAAGTGTATTATAATCAATGCTAGCTAATGGAGGATATCCATTATATAATTGTGTGGGTTAAAATTGGAAAGCATTCATTTCCTTTTTTCCTCTCTGCCCTCTTCCCACCCCCCCACACTTTGGGGAGGATTGCTCTGCAGTTATACAGAAAATAGAATTTCCTCAGCTAAGGACAGGTACCCTAAGAGTGACGCCTATCGTACTCTTCCTAGAAGATGCTGGGGAGATTCTACGAAGTCACCAAAGGTTCTGGATATGCTTCTAATGATTTAGCAGTTAAAAATGCCCTTTATTTTTGGACTCTTTGAGAACTCCTGCAGTCTTCACCTGCTGTCTCCCAGTTGGGAACGTGGCCTCAGTCACTGGGTGGCTGGCAGGGAATTTTTCTGACTCATCATGGCAGGAGGCATGGTTGGGAGGGAGGGCATCTGACTTGGTGGTGATTGGCAAAATGATTTCTTCTATGAGAAAATTTGTGCTGGGAATTATCAGTTTCTTATTTATATTTAGCTTTTTAGTGTTAACTGACCAGAAAATGTTTTGCCCTGTAAAAGGAAGCCTAAAGAGAAACAAAAATGTGCGGATTAACACATACATATGGTAATAATAATACTGCATTTAATGAGGACCTACTTTGTTCCAGATCCTTATGCTATTTGCAATTCTTTTACAGATGATGACTGTGGGCTTGCCCCAGCCTGTTCAGTGATAGCCTTGCCATGTAGAATTGGAAGTGAACCCAAACACCTGCCTGTTCATCCTGGGCTCCAGGGGCCCAGGGCTCCACACCTCCTGCTTAGTATCACGGTCCTGTCATTTGAAGCAATTATTACTTAAAACCAAATCTACTCTTACAGAGAAGTATTAGAAAACTTCTCTGAAATAAGATCGTGTAAGTCATCAAGAAAAGTGGGAAAGGCTGCCCAGATTTGAAACATAGGAAAAATTTTAAAAAAATTTATTTTTATTTTTAATGCTTCATGAATTTGTGTGTCATTCTTGTGCAGAGGCCATGCTAATGTTCTCATATCTTTCCAGTTTTAGTGTAGGTGCTTCTGAAGTGAGCACAGTAAAGTTTTTATCAGCTACAAAAGTTACGTTTTCATCTCCCATTTCCTAGCTCAGTACTAAGTCCTGTAACTCTTGTTGCGTGACAATAGATTCTAAAGAAATAAATTAAAAATAGTTTGGTAAGAGGAAATACATTTCAAATTGTTAAAGACTTAATAAAACAAACAAAAACAACGCCCCCTAGTCTTCTGTTTTCCCCTTTGTAAATTGATACCTGTATGATATAAAAAATGAAAATTGAACACAGATTTAAAAGGCTCTTAATTGCAGGTCATTTCTAATTCTCCATAGGTTGCATCATATAACCTGTATGCATATCCATGGATGTGCACATCCTCATACCTTATTAATACAATGATTTATTTCAATGGCAACGTCAAATCATTGATATACAATTAGTAACAATACTACTTATTTCAAATGGCTCAGTTGAATTAGTGTTTCTCAGGTTACTTCTTTCAATCTCCTATCTTCTTTCCCTCACTCTCACTCCCAACCCTCAATCCTTCTCATCCTGATGGCCACAACTAACTTTGAAGGTTGTGTGAAAGCCACTGGAAGTTTCTGAGATTTTATCGGAATATTTTGTGCCAAAAGATTTAAAAAAAAAAAATGGATTCATGCCTTTTAGAAGTGAAAGACTCTAATTGTTTGGGTCTAGTTAATTTGGATATAAAAATGTTTTGCTAACCTAAGTAAACCACACAGAGGTGAGTTATAGGCTTGCCTACATTACTTACTCTCCTGACCTCTTGGACCAATCTCTCTATTGCTTCAATTTCCTAACCTGTAAAACAGGGTGAAATGAACAACAAGGTAGTTGTGAAAACTGAGTTAATGCAGGTAAACAGCTTAGGATCAAGCTTGATGATTATTAAGCTCTCAAACAATGGAGTGAGAGTAGACAGCAGGAGGAGGAAGAGGAGAAAGGAGAGAAAGAAGGAAGAGAAGGGGAGAGAAAGGGAGAGCAGAGATTGAAAGAGACCCAGAGATAAGGGTTATAAAATGAGGAGGGAGGAGGAGAGAGAAGAGAAGAGAAGAGAAGAGAAGAGAAGAGAAGAGAGAGAAGAGAAGAGAAATGGAGGAAGAGAAATGAGTTTGTGTGCAAGAACTGGTTGTGTGTGTTTGTCTGCAGGGGCGGGCTCTTTGGCTTCCCTCCTCCCTATTTAAACCGCTCAGAGCTAGCAGTAAATTCAACATCTGGTAGGGTGCAGCCTTCTTTTTTCCTTCAACATTCAAACAAACTTTTAAATTATAATCCATTATAACCTTATGGGCCCACAAGGCAAATGCTATATGTGGTCTGTCAATCACCAGAACTCTTTATGCCTGCATAACTGTATTGAAATAACTCTAGTAACTCTGTGATTTCATCTTGAAGACATCAAGGAACCAGGCAAGCGCTGCCGCCCTTTTCTATAAGCATTAGCATATTCTTACAAGGGCACCCCATGGATCCTTCTCTTCTTGGTTCACTTTTAGTCCTGGATAGACCCAAACTCCAGTAAATAAAGCCCTTTCACACTTTTGCTAAAGAGAAACTTTTTCAGAACCCCCTGTCAAGCCATCTTTCTATTTTGATTCCAGACACGGTTTCGAATGGTACACCGTGGTAAAATGAATAGGAAGAGCAATCTTTGTCTGTTTTCACTAATTTTTGAAATTCTCAGCTGTGAGGTGAGTGAAGAGTTTCAGCGGAAGAATGCAGCGGAGGCACATCCCTCCAAAGCCCAGCAGACAGCGGAGCATATGGCAAGTGCAGCAATTCCTCAAGGTTCTACTCTGGGGAAAGTTTATTTACTGTCCAGACTCTAAGGCAAGGAGGCGAGTAGAGGTGGGGCTCCAGATCAGAATCGCAGCATCTGCCAGTTCTCAGAACTCAGGGAAGTTGCCAAATCATTGGTGGTGCGAAGTTCTGGGGTTCCAGAGCACAGATTGGCCGAGATTCTTTAGTCCGAGAGATCTAATTGGCTCATCTTTTGGACTGAGGGTCGCAATTGATAGTGGGCTGGCCGCTCGCGAAGGCCTGCGCAGGCTCTGCCTCCCAGAAACCCCCGGCCCAGGGGCGGTATCGCCGCTTGGGTAGGTGCTACAGTGTCAGCCGGTGCGTGTAGCGCTGTTGTGGTTCCTTTGCTCTCCCTGGGAACAAGAATTTCAGGGCTCCGGGTTGGGGCAAGATTTGGGAGTCTCCCGGCTTTTAGGTGTAGAGTCCTGAGTCCTGGAAAGGAGGGAGACCTGGAACCGAGAACCGTTCCCCGCCAATCCCCAAGCCCAGCTAGTCCTTGTTTAAGTGCCTCTCCCTGGCCTTGGCGGGGAGCTGCGGCACCAGTGCAGAGCGCCCTCACCATCTGCTGCTTCCCCAAAGGGAAGGAGGCAGAGGCGCTGGCGCCGTCGGGAGGTCAGACTTGACCTTTGGCCACCCAGGTGTGAGTTGTGAGGGGGAGTACCCAACAGACGGCGGGGGCCACCGTATTTAGTTCCAGAAGGAGCGTGGCGCTCGCTCTGGGGTGGGTGACCTTCCTACAAAAGATGAAAGGAGCACTTCTGTCATCTGCGACTGTAGTTTAATTCAAATTAGGTGTAACTGGTCGTGGATAGACAACTTGTTAAATGCCTTTGGCTTGCAAACTATCCGCGTTCCCTTCAAAAAGGGACCGGGATTGGGTGGACTGTATATGTAGGTGTGAACCCTTTGAAGACACTGATTTTATTTCAAGTACAATTTGTTTTAATTGTTTAAATTTAAGCTTTTATATAAATAGATGAAAACTAAAGTGCACCCCTGGCTGGTGTGGTTTAGTGGATTGAGTGCTGACCTGCGAACCAAAGGGTCGCTGGTTCAATTCCCAGTCTGGGCATATGCCTGGGTTGGGGGCCAGGTCCCCAGTAGGGGACACATGGGAGGCAACCACGCATTGGTGTTTCTCTCCCTCTTGTTGTCCCTCCTTTCCCCTCTCTCTAAAAATAAATAAATAAAATCTTAAAAAAAAAAACCCGAAGTGCAAGTTATTAAAAAATATAAAGGTGATTGTACAAAGACAGATTTTTGGTAATCACAAACAGATTAAGAGGACTATTTCCATGCAGAGTGAGGAACTTTTATTTAAAAATATATTAGATATCCAGATATCACGAGTATTCCTTATTTTTTTTCCCCACCCACATATGCTTTTGCATGATTCAGTACTGTAGGAAATGGCCACAAATACACATTCCCTATTCTTAATGTTGGCAGTACAGTAATGTTCTCAGAAGCTACTTTAAGTAGAGAAAGATTTAAATTCCTAAGTTCCATGGCCAGTTGTTTCTGAACGGGAGAATGGGAAGCACTCAATTCCAATGATTTGGATAGAAAACCATGGGTGGAAATGTCTTATGTGACAGGAGATATAGTGAAGAGAGATTCAATAGCAGATGGCTTTACATAGGAACATAGTGAAGGTCAAAGACAGTTTTTAATCTTTAAAAAAAAAAATCCCTGACATCCTGCAGAAAGATGAGCTTTTACACTTGACGCTGAGCAGTTGATTTTTGAATTATCACCTTAAGGTTAATGGAGACATGACCGGGTCAGGTTTAAGCTCACTTGAGTGCGTTGGACCATAGCAGAACACATCTGTGAGGAACAAAATGCTTTCAGGTATGCTAAAAGTCAATTCAATGAGGAATAAATCAAAGTAGGATGCCACATTTTATAAACCTATCTGTAATTTTCAGAAAGCTGGAGAAAGAAATGCCTTAGCAATCAAGAAGATGTAGAGAAAAGAAAATACTTTAAGAATATATATGTGTGTGTATATATATATATATATATATATATATGCTTTCTGAATTATTTAAAGCTAACATACTGATATGTGATCTCAGAGTACTGGCTTTGCCATTTACAGGTGTTTGTTCATATACTGTGTACAATGTTGTTTCCAAAATTGGTTGGTTTATTGTTGTCTTAAATTGGTAGTTTTAGACTTCATGAAACTCATATTGGCCAACATTCTCCTCAGAAAGTGAGAAAAAAAATAGCTTTGCCTTGAGGTTTCCTTGATAGCACTCATTTCATTAAATCTCCATTATCTTTTTCAATCTTTAGAACAACTTATTTTCTAGGTAAAGGAAATGAGGTTTACATTGCACAAACAGCTAAGAAACACTCCCAAGATTTATTATTAGCCCTGCCCACTTCACAACCTCACTCTCAAAATGCTGCTATATGTCCTCTTTATCTCTTTAAAAATATTTAATTTATTTTTTAGAGGGAAGGGAAGGTAGGGGGAGAAACATCAATGTGTGAGAGACACCCCTACCTGGGGGCCTAGCCTGAAATCCAGACAGGTGCCCTGACCAGGAATCGAACCTAGCAACCTTTTGGTTTGCAGGCTGGTATTCAACCTACTGAGCAATACCAGCCAGGGCTATATGTCCTTTTCAAAACAGTGTCATCTGATGTTGGAAGTGTTCGGAAATTTAGTTTGCATCTTTTATAACTAGAGCCTGTGAATGTTTTAAAGGACAAAGATGAGGTGAGCTGAAAGACCAATGGGTTCCAAGCTTTTTCAGTTGAACCGGGCTTAAATTAAAGATCGTTTTGGCTTGTTATGTACCTGAAATTTGAATTGTGGTAAATTCCTATAAGGCTAAGTTGTTCCGTTCAGTCTAGCCTGGTTCGGTCTTATTAAACACAGAAATGTGTATATAAGGGTGAGTATAGAGTGACCCTGTGGCCCTAACAATCCTAGAAAGAAAAGTTCAATAGTCTGATTCTGTTGAGAATTTCAAGACTAACTAAGACCTGCCAGAGAACCATCAAATTCCCAAATTAGGACCTAAAAAATTTCCCCATCTTCAGTCGATTTTCAAACTTTTTTTCCACATGTAGCAGGCTAGATTCGTGGGAGTCTGGGCCACGCGAGGTACAAGGGTGGGGCTCGGTTGGCTTAAAGCTGTCCTGCTGATGGTAGAGCTGAGGGTGATCAGAAAGAGAGAAATACAGGAACAAAATCAAAACAGAATGCCAGGCACATTATCATGTGGAAAAAACCAGGCTGAGGCTGTAATCCCAGTACACACCAGACAGCAGAATGAAACAAAACTAGGACAAGAAGTTTGGGGAATGAAAGGAGGTGGAGAAGAAGTGACACCTTGAACAGCTAGTACCTGGCACTGTTCAGAAAAGTTGATTTTGCTTTTTAAGTAGGTAATATGCTCAGGTATTCAAAGATAACTGTATGAATAAGTTTATATTTAGGAGTATTAATTCCATTTCATTTCTGTACACTCCTGTCCAGCTAGAGGTAATTACCAGAGATAGATTTATTATTATGCTCACTGGCACAAGTTCCTTCCAAGACCTGTACCTAATTTTGTCTTCTTTTTCTCAAAATGGTCCCCTCAAATCCTATGAGTGTTAGAACCTACAAAATCTGGATCTGTACTTTGTAATCACTTGCTTTAGTTTCTTGTATATTTCCAGTGTCTCCTATTGTAAGGATAAACACCCAAGAATGGATATATGTGTATAACCATGTATCCTGGAAGTCTTTTCAGAACAGTCCAAAGAGAGCTTCCTTGTTTTTATTTTCTTTTACTGCTGCATAGTGTATTCTACTGTGTAGACATTCATGGAGTATTTAACCAATTTTTCTATTGGTGGATATTTGTATTGTTTTCTATAAAGAATTTTTTAATGAATAAGTTGTACAAAGTGATTTTGTAGGTGGGACACAGGTATTTTCAGAGGTGTCACTGTTCTGATTATGGTGGGAAGCTGGTTAGTGAAAACTTTGAGTTGACCACAGTAGTGTCAGAACCAGACCAACCTCTAGCAGATGGATAATTGACTGACTGCTCTTTCTCTCTGTAGTTGCAAATCTCAGAGTCACGTCTTCAGCCCTTGACCATATTCTGCAAAAGGGAGACAAAAATGGAGCCTCTATCCCATTATTTTTGTTCTTTTGGAAATCCGGTGAAGAATCCGTGGGAGACCTTATCTATAGCACTGTACTTCTCCAGGCTGGGCAACATGGAAATCCTAATGTTAGCCTCACATGGAAAATGTGTTTGTGTGCATAGGCATTTGAACTTTTAAAGTTCTCTGCTATCAACATTTCCATCAAATTTTGATTTCCTTGTGATGTGTTAAAAGTACCTTATTTAAACCCATCTTTGGGGTTATGATTCAGGCCGGTGACTGGATAAGTGGAGTGTGGGCCTACGGTAAAGAGCAGGTACAGAGCATGACCCACACCAGCTGTGGAACAGCGGCGAGCGCTCCAATAGGGAAACAAACGAATGCAAATGAGATGCACTTGGCCATGGAACAAAGATGAAAATGACATTCACTTGTAAATGAGTTTTCTGTGTTTGATGTAAACAGAATGACATGTATTTTGTAGGGTGACCTCTATGACCTTAGGATAGTTGTTGAATTCATTACATGGGGCTGCACATGTTTCTGACATTTTGTCATTATTAGTGTATCTCATGATCTAACAGTCTCTAGGTTTTTAACTTATTTAGAAGCATTTCCATGATTTTCTGCCCTAGAGATTGTCTGAGAGTTAAGATGAGATGCCCTTCACTGAAAAGTTAAATATCCTGAAATAAAAGTTGAATTTGGCACCTTGTATTCAGATAAGGGCGCAGCTGATCAGATAGGGCTCAGGACCAAGGGGAAGGAGATCAACTTCTCAGCTTTGCCTTTCGTTGCTAGCCTTTCATTGCTAGCCATGGTCCCCAGCCTAGATATTTGCTCAAACATTGAGCTTTCTGAGCTTTTTTCATCTTTCAACCCCCATTTAAAATTTCCCGTCTTCTTGGTAGCCTTCTCTGAGTGTCCCAGTCCAAGTTTTAAAAAATATCCCTGGCATAATACTTTAGATATAGATATTCAACAAGTATTCCAGAATTAATCAATTAAACACTCTGAGTTTCTCATTCCTCTGAACTCTATGATGAAGAACCAAGAGCTTGCTACTGTAGTGGCTGGGAACACAGGATGGTTAAGATTGCCTCAAGCGACCCATGGCCCAGTGGAAGAGGCACAAAAGTGATAACATGGTATGCTAGTTATAATGATGGAGATAAATATAGAAGAAGGGAACCTCCTCAGTCAGAGAGAGAAGAGAGTGAGGCTGGGGAAGAAGTTAAGTAGAAAAAGACTTCCCCATTTACACAATGGAATACTATGCAGCAGAAAGAAAGAAGGAGCCCCTACCCTTTGTGACAGCATAGATGGAACTGGAGAGCATTATCTAAGTGAAATAAGCCAGGCGGTGAAAGCTAAATACCAAATGATCTCACCTGTAAGTGGAACCTAATCAACAAAACAAGCAAGCAAAATATAACCAGAGACGTTGAAATAAAGAACAAACTGACAATAACCAAAGGGGAGGTAGGAGGGGGATAATGGAGGAAAGAAGGGGGATAATGGGGGAAAGAAGGGGAAGGGTCATCAAAGAACATGTGTAAAGGACCCATGAACAAAGCCAAAGGGGGTAGGATTGAGGGTGGAAGGTGCAGGTGGGTGGGCTGGGGGTAAGTGGTGGTGGGAAAATGGAGACAACTCTACTTGACCAACCAAAAAAAAAAAAAAAAAAAGAAGAAGAGGAAGAAATGGAACTGTCCACATGTGATCTTTTGGGTCTGGTTTCTTTCACTGAGCACCATGTTTTCAAGGTTCGCCAAAGCTGTAGCCTGTGTTGACACTTCATTCCTTTTCATGGCTGAGTAATATTATTGCTTTATGGATAGAATTGTGCCCCCCATTCATACGTTGAAGCCCTAACCCCTAATATCTCAGAATGTGACTTTATTTGGAAATAGGACCATTACAGATTATAGCTAGTTACAGTGAGGTCACATGGGAATAGGTGGACCCCTATCCCAGCATGCTCAATGTCCTTATAAAAAGAGGAAATTTGGACCCAGAGATATGCTCACAGGATGAAAACCCTGTGAACATGAGACAGAGAGATGAGACTGAGGCTCCTATAAGCCAAGGAATTGCAAAGACGGCAACAACCCACCAGTAGCCAGGAGAGTGGCCTGAAATGACTTCTCCCTCACAGCCTGTGAAGGAACCAGGCCTACTGACACTCTGACTTTGGACTTCCAGCCCCCAGAACTGTGGGATAATAAACTTCTGTTTAGGCCACTCAGTTTGCTGTTCTTTGCTATAGCAACCCTAGCAAACTAATACACATGATATGAATTTACCACATTTTGTTAATGCCTTCATCAGTTGTTGGGCATGTGAGTTGTTTCTCCCTTTTGGCTTTCATAAATAATATTGCAATAAAAAAAACCCCCAAAAACCCAAAAAACCAAAAACACTTCCCAGAGGAGGTGACACTTGTACTGAGTCTTACAAAAATAGGTAGGAATCACCTAGGTCTAGGGTAAAGAGATGAAAGGACATTTCCAAGAGACGGATAGCATGAACAGAGACTGAGTGGAGAAGCAGCATGGACATACGTGAGAAATTGCAGGCTCTGCAGTGTTGCTGGGTGGGGGTGTGTGTGTGCAGAGTGGTAGGCAGGAGGTATTGCTGAGAGGTGAGGGCCCGTCTCCGAGGAAGTGTGGTGCAGTGGTTAAGAAGGCTTTTGGAGTTGGAGCTAAGTTTACATCCTGTCTCTGCATCTTCCTAGCTATGGGAACTTGATCAAATGGCTTAACCTCTATATGCCTCAGTCTTCTTATCTGTAAAATAGAAACAACAGCTTTGTATTTAAAGGGCTCTTGTGAGTGTTAATTTAAGTAATATTTGCAAAGTGCTTAGCAGAAGGTAAACAGCAAAGCTTCTTGGCTAATTGTTTTTGAGAGTTGTGCAGGGGCCATTAAAGGAAGACCTCTGGAAGGCATAAGCTGGCATTGACAGGCAGTCTCCCTGGCCAGGGGACTGTGTTTTGGAGATAGGGAGATTAGTTAGGAGGTAGCTGCAGTTAAAATTTCAGTTGACAGATGATGAGGGGCAGTGATAATGGGGATGGGGAGGGGAGGATAGAGTTCAATATCTGTGAACTAACTTCAATAGGATTTTGTAACTGGGAGTGTGAGAGAATAAGGAGTCAAGTGTATTAATGATAGGACAGTTACAAAGTGTTAAGTAGTATCACATTGTGTTGATGGGCTATTTGCAAATGCACTTTCTGTCAGGATGATCTTAGAAGTGTCCTGTTTCATTGGGAAGTACAGCCTAAAAAGGAAAACAGAAGACTGATGCATTTGAATATAGAAATAACAAAAAATTATGTTATCCTTTCACAAAAACAAAGCTCAGGTAAACTAAAATAAAGGTAACAATTATATAACAGAAAGTAAGAGCAACATACAAATAGCTTATTAAAATCTGTGAAAAAGCTTTGTGATTTCAGTAACTAAATGGCAAATTATAAGAATTAATTAAGTTGCTGGTAAACAAAGATGTGCAAACATGTTCTTTCTCATAGAAATCAAAGATATGCACATTATAATATTCTTAAATATAAAAATTAGATAAACATTTAAGAAAATGCTAGTAATGTTCTGAAATTGATATGTCTGTGTCCAGAAGTCATATTTCAGAGGATTTATTCTAGAGAAACAATTGAGCAATTTAACAAAAGCATAAAACTATATGCACATGTTTTTTTATTGCAGCATTAAATCCTATAGCCCCCCCCCCCCAAAAAAGGAATAAAAGCAACTTAAGTATTCAAAATTATGGTTATTGTTTAGGGAGTATCAATATTATGGTATATTATAATATTACTAAGATAAAATGGTAGAAAACTCTTTATGAAAATATTAAATGAAAAAAGCTGAATAAAAATAATTATCCATTATGACTGCAGTTTCTTAAGAATATGTGTTCACTGAGATAAAGATTGGAAAGTCATGTGCAAAACATGAAAGTAGTTGTTCTGGACTTATGCATGTTCTTATGTGTACTACATTGTTTTTAAAAAATTCTAGCTAAGCAAGTCTAATTCTGACATTATTTAGTAATTGTTTACATTTTTCTATTTTCACTGCTGAAGTATTTTAAAGTACATTATAGTTATCATGACATGTTACCCCTTAATAGTTTAAAATCAACAATATTTTCCTCCACAACCATAGAATAATCATATCAAGCAAAGTTAACAATTCCTTAATATCTAGTACCCAGTCCACAGTCATATTTTTCCCAATTTACATGTTCTTTAAAAAATGAAATAATTTGATAAATATTCCCTGGCCAGTGCGATTGTTCACTACTGGGCGGAGAGTGACTGGTGCCATGGCTGGGAATGTTCCCAGGCTGGCCTGCGTGTGATGCGCCGTCAGCCCTCTGGGCCTCTTGCATGGAGCCCTAGGAGGAGGAGGACAGCTGGCTCAGAGATGGCCGGCTCCATCTGCAAGTGGAGTTGCCTCTTTTTTCCTGCCCTCTGCTCCTGGGAGCTGGGGGCACAGGCTCTTAGACCCTTGGAGTCAGCTGGCAAGGAGGAGTGGGAAACCAGCCAGCAGGTCTGTGCTCTGGGTGAGGCGCTTTGGCTTGTTGTCTTTGTCAAGCCAGCTGTGGAAGGTCCCAAGATTTCACACAACCCTCCCTACTCTGTTCAGTGCTGCCAGCTCCTAAGCACCTGACTGAGTTGCCAATTTACCTTCTCTATCGTCTGTGCAAAGAGCTGTCTCTTCTTTTAGTTAGCTGGGCCTTCTAAATTAAATCAGGCCTTAAAAAAATCGACGATGAAGGACGTGACTGCCTAATAAAGTTATCGAGGCTGTCTTGTAACTTTTGTAAAAACCAAATCAAATCAACCGAGAACTCTTATTATGGAAGTTTTTGAAAATTCCCCAAAGTAGAGACAATGGTGAAATGAGTCTCCTGATGTTTTACCAATCTTACAGCATTTGCTTTTGCTTAAGAATTTTAAGTTTCGAGCTTTGTATCGATTCTCCTCTTAATATTTTACACTGGAAGGAATGGAGAGTTATTCTCTAATAGCCTCTAATGCCCAGGCCATTTTGAAAATTTTCCAGTTGTCTTAATGTCTTTTTACAGTTAAATTTGTTTGAATTGGGATCTGAACAAGGTCTACCAAGTGCCTTGATTTATGTTTCTAAAGTCCTTTCACATTTATAGTGGTTCTCCTCCTTCCACCCTCTCTATTCCTCATCGCTTTTATTTGTTAAAGAAACCAGGTCATTTATTCTTTATAATTTTCCACATTCTGAATCTGTCTTTTGCCTGATTGTGTCCCCATTGTGTTATTTAACACATTTTCTCTAACTCCCCTGCCATGTTTTCTATAAACTAGTAGTTATATCTACAGGACTGATTAGATCAGTGTCCAGTGTTTTTATTTGGGAGAGGGGACAAGAATACTTCATAGGTGATGCTATGTACTTATTGTATCATATCAGGAGGCAAGTAATGTGTGCATGTCCCACTTTTAGTGATGTTAAGGTTGATTATTAGATTCAGGTAGAGTCATTATCTTGCCAGCTAGTGTTTTTTTGGCAGCTATTGATGAAACTTGCTTAGATCCAGTCTTTCATTAGGTGTGCAAAATATTGTTTTTGTAATTCTGCATTTGTTATTTCTTTTGTTACACTTTAAATATTAGGTCTCTGTAGCTGGTTGCCTTAGTCAGACTAGCTCGCTTACACTTTCTCCAGCAGGAAGCTATGACTAAATCCTTGGCACTGCTGTAACTTGGCTGCTCTGATGCTGATGCCACTTTGAGAAACAGCCTGGAACTAGGATTTCAGAGGGAGCTTTCTCCCTCCTTAGCTATAAACTTTTGAGGTAATGACAATTATAAACAGTGTCAGCTTTCTGCTCTGACGTAGTTTTGATATTTGCGTGGTATGTTTTGAGAAAAGCTGAGAGGTTGGCCTGATGAAAATATTTTTCTCCTTTCCTGCTATAGTGTCTGACACCACAACAGTGGTCTTCTCCCATAAGGGCCTTGTGCAGACTAGTGAATTGTAACTAGGCTAAGATATGATGTTATCTGGATGCAAGAATGAGAGGAACAAAACCCAGCACATTAATAAACATTAGCAGGAATTTGTTCATATTATCGTTAGCTGCTGTTTCTGTTAGCTGTTGTCTTCATTGTTTGGTCTGGAACAGGTAGCTGGGAATGGAACATGAGATTATTAGCTTGGATGAGGGAAGATTTCCATGGGTAGAGATGATGTACATACCTAGGGCTTGGTTCAAGTGTTTCTGAGGGATCCCTAAGAATAAAGGATGTTGAGGGCGTAGAAGGTAGAGGAAGAAAAATGTTGAAAATGGTGAGAAACAAATGAGTGTTTTATACTTTTGTTGAGGATGACTCTACTAAGCCCTCAAAGTAGCCTAGAAAGTAAAAATGGGGCTCTTGTTTCCTGTTCTTTTCTTTTACTATCATGTTGGCTGGGAAGCATGAAACAGTGGGATTCTAGGTTCTAGGGGAGTTTTCCTTACAGGTCAGCATGAATAAAGAATGAGACGTTGGAAAGCAGAATTTAAGCATGATGGAGAGTTTGAAAGAATATGTGAGAAATCACTTTTTTTAAAAGGCAAAAAATGCCAGATTGATCTCTTTTGCTATAGAAGAAAGTTCAGTTTGGTGTTTTAGAGAAATGGGCCTTTTTTCCCTTTCTACCTACTCAACAACCAGTTCTAATAAGGAAGTTTCAGTATTTTTATCTTTGATAATTTCAGAAACAGTAGCCCATTTATTTCTAATAGTGTTACTGAAAAATACTAGTAATTATATAATGACTGCAGAAAACACATTTTTAAGTAAATGAAGGGGGAAATGATTTTTTCTTATTATATGTCCCCAATTTATATGTAATTACCAGCTATAAAAGAACCTTCCTGGTATGCCTAATGACCACCTTTTGTCCTTGCATGAAAAGTCGAGGTTTTTTATTCAAGGTTTTGTTCTGCTCAGCTTATTTCTGGCTGGTTGGGGAGATAGAGGCAGCTGTTTTATGACATGTCTCACAGGCCTTCCTCAGACCAGGGAGGGTATTGCTCTGGAAACCAGCTGGCCATGCTCATCACCTGTCAGGCCGTGCGAGCAAGCAGAACTCAGGCAAACCAGTGGAAATCTGCCAGTACAGGGAGACGTGGCTCTTGATCAAAAAACATGGTCACTTTAAGCCAACGGTTTCTGATTACCTGCAACTATTCTGATTAGCAGATAATAAACATGACATATAAACATGTATGTTTTTTCCCCATGAACTTTGGCTGTATTGGTTATTTCCTCTTTTATGAACCATCTTTTCAAAAGAGGCAGGAAATTGAAGAGAAAAAAATAAGACAGCTTTCTTTTCCTTTATAGCGATAGCATCAGTGGTTATATGTCTGCTATTTATGCATTGCAAGAGCAATAATAGAATAATTTTTCTTTGAATTGTGAAGCAACTTTTGGTCTTTTCTATTTTTAGAGTTTATTTTCTTTCTATAGCTATATAGCTACCATTTCATTTTTTATATTTAGTAGGTTCAGGTATCATGCACTATAGTGTAGTTATTAAATTCTTTCTAATTTTTCTAACCTCTGTATGAAGAAGTATTGATATGCGGAATAATATAGACTACAATATCTTTGCCTATATATACACACAGTAACACTTAAAATAATAACAAGGGTGTGTACATACACTACAAAGTCTTCCATTCATCCGTTTGTGCTTTCTTTTGTTCATGCATTCGATCATTCATGAAACATGTGTTGAGTGCCAGGCACTGTGCAGTTATAAAAGCTCCAAAGCTGGGTGATCAAAGGATCACGTTAGCTGCCGAGTGGAGAAGGCACTGCAGAGTGAGGCAAGAGTGGAATGAGAAAGGCTCTCTGGGGGTTGTTAAGGGGTGCACAGTTTGGGAAAAGACCCAGGCAGGTAAACAAGGCTTTCCAAATCACACTGGAGTACAAAAGAAGGAGTGACTAGACAATTTGCCACTCAGCGATGAGGGAGATTTTATTTTTGTTCCATGTGGATGAGATGGCAGGACGAATGGGTCCCAGAAGCTGAGCATGCTTGTGTCGTCAGTGGTTGGGAGCCAGGATAAATGCACATACGAGGTCTGTCCAGAGGTATCCAGCCATGTAATGTGAAAAATAGAGACATTTATTGAAGGAGATACAAGATACAAGAAACATTGTACACAGGACAATGATGCCTCAGTCCTGTTCAAAGCAGGTGCCTTGGGACCTCATAGAGTTCTCTCAATAGCCATCAGCTGCCCATTGTATTTTCCTGAATCTCATTGACAATCTGAAATCTCTTCCCTTTCAAAGGTGATTTTAGTTTTGGGAAAAGCCAGAAGTCACAGGCACCAAATCTGGGCTATAGTGGGTCTGAGTTACCTGGGTGATTTGATGTTTTGCCAAAAAGATCTGCATGAGACATGATGCATGAGCTGGTGTGTTGTTGTGATGAACCTGCCCATCACCAGTTGCCCATGGCTGCAGCCTTCTGAGTCATCTGAATAGTTTCCAGGAATATTCAAGCTCAATGCAAAATGTGATGCAGATTTGTTGCTCTACTTGCTCATTTTGAATGCCACGGCCACACAGTACACATGCTCACTAAACGGCACCTATCCCTCCTGCCCCCACAACTGACCAGTACAGTGAAGTCATCATTGTTCATGCATGCGCATTCCAGTCCACTTTCCTTGGCTGCCAGGTTACACTGATGTCATGCAAACTGTTTTTGCTATATTAACAATGGCTGGACTTTTCCCAGACAGACCTCATACACCTGATTCAGCATGAAATGAGTAGGTGATCCAGAGAGAGGAGCATTAGCTCCACTTTGTCTCTTGTGACCTTGAACATGCCATGTTGTCACTGAGGTACCTCATCACTGGAGGAGGGGTCGGACTGGGTTTACAGGTAGGAAGATGAATGGGACTAAAGAGGGTGCAGGAAAACTGAGACATGGACTGATATTTACTATGCTGTCACCTCTGCTTAGAATGCTTTTTCTTTCTTCAGTGTGATAGGACCAGCTCAAATGTTATCTTTTCGGCAGAGCCTCCCATGATTTTTTTTGCAGCAGTAATTGTTCTCAATGCATTTTGTACACATCAATATTATCATATTTATAACACATCTTAAATCGTTGTTTATGAATCTGTCATCTTTACTAAAATGTGAGCTTTGTTAGGACTGAAACTATATATCATTTTTTTTCTCCCTGTAGTGCTATTCGTAGTAACAGGAAGAGAGTAGGCAATTAACACACATTTTAAAAATGAAATTAGCCCTGGCTGCCGTGGTTCAGTGGATTGAACACCGGCATGTGAACTGAAAGGTCACTGTTTTGATTCCCAGGCCAGGGCACATGTCTGTGTTGCAGGCCAGGTCTACAGCTGGGGATGTGTCAGAGGCAGCTGATCAATGTTTCTCTCATATATAGATGTTTCTTTCCCTTTCTCCCTCCTTTCCCCTCTCTCTAAAAATAAATAAACATAAAAATCTTTAAAAAATGAGATTAATGAATCAGTATATGGTTGTTCTGGCAAGGTTTTTTCTACTAGGTGGTAACCCTTTTTTGATTTTGTTATTTCATTCATTTTACAAATAATAAGAATAGCAAGCAGTGTGCCAGATACTATCCTAAACCCTTTCTACATATTAACTACTTCTATCTTCATAATTATCCTATGAGTTAGGTAATATTATTCTCCACTTTACTGATGATAAAGAATAGTAAACCATAAGTTTATATTTGTTTCCAGTTGGCATTCATTCAAAAAATCTTTTTGAGTGCCTGCTTTTTGCCAGGCAACATTTTTGGCACCAGTAAGTACAGTGGTGAGCAAAGCTCCTGCTCTCATGAAGATTACATTCTAGTGGCAGAAGAAAAACAAGAACAAATAAGTAAATAAACAAGACACCCTACCAAGTGCTATGCAGGTAAAATTAGGTAACGTGACCTGGAGGGACTGGGGAGCT
The DNA here is from genome assembly GCA_004026545.1 of Mormoops blainvillei. Classification (NCBI taxonomy): domain Eukaryota; kingdom Metazoa; phylum Chordata; class Mammalia; order Chiroptera; family Mormoopidae; genus Mormoops; species Mormoops blainvillei. Next base: position 14,091 of record PVJD01001262.1, on the reverse strand, counting down.
TCTGTGAATCAGATCGTTAGAGGGGCCTTTCTGAGGAAGTGGCATTTAAGATGAGGTGTCTGAATGATCAGAGGGGCTAGGCACTGGATATCAAGGGGAAGTCCTCTGGGGCAGAGGGCAAAGCTAATGCCTTATGCTCGCAATGAGTGTGGTGCTCTCAAGAGAGAAAGACCAGAAAGGCCAATGTGATGAAGGGACGGCTGGGACAAGCTGAGGCACCCAGGATAGCCAGAGGCGAGGTCAGTTAAGGCTGTATAAGTCAAGTCAGGGATAGCGGCTTGAGCTCTAACTGTGGTAGGGAGCCATTAGGATGTTTTAGGTAGGACAGTGATGTTTTAAAAAGATCATGTTGGCTGCTGGGGGAAAGGTATTGTGGAGAAAGGCAAGAATGGAATCAGAAAGAGTGGAGCCACTTCCCACTCTCTGGAAAGTGATGGGAGCATTTCAAGGGAGGGATGATGCTGGTTTGGCCTCTAGTGTTAGCAGTGGGGGTGGTGACAACTGGTTGGATGTTGGCATCTGTTTTGGAGACAGGGTCAAAGCATGTGCAGATGGATTTCATGTTGAAGGTGCAGGAAGAAAGCGAGTCAAGTTAACCTTTAGATTTTAAGTGTGCAAACTATGGTAGCTGGTACTGTGACTGAGGAGGAGAAGGCTTGGGGAGGGGCAGCTGGGGAAATGGGGAAGCAGGAGCTCTTCGTGATTATGCTTTTTCCTGAAGGGCTGAGGAACAGTACAAGGTTAAGAGAATGCGAGTCGGTGGATCATGCTAGTTTAATCTTTGCAAAGGGAGTCGAGGAGTTGCACAGGGAAGGAGTTTGTATAGGTCATGTACTTGGAGAAGAAGAGCTGAGGTGTATCAGCATGAGGCAATCAAGACTGCACATGCATTTAGGTCGGGCGAACCTTGTAGGAGGAGGGAACATTGGGGTTTGAGATTTTAGGTGTGGAACTTTTCTGGGTGATAATAAGGTACAAGATATGGCCATGGATGTGGACTGCTGAAGTGCAGTGGAGGTAACATCTTTAGGGTTTAAAATGTTAAGGAAACATGGTACTGTTGGAAAAGTTAAAAAAAGAAATGATATTAAAGTCCTGAAGAATGATGAAAAGAGCCAAGGCAGAGGAGAGAAAGTAACCAGGTGCCAATATCAGGGGAGGAAATATCTGAAGGTCGGCAGATGATATTCGTAGAGTTTTAGAGGGTGGTACAGACACATGGCATGGCTTTCAAAGGCTTGTGTGGAAGTGGAGTTGTCTGGATGCTGGAGAGGGTAGGAGAATGCTATCCTCAGATCTTTTGGAAGTGCCAAGGGGTACTTCTTCAAAAAAGAGAGCCCTCAGAGGTACTGGGTCCTGGGATGGTGGGAAACCTAGGTGTCAGTGAACTCTAGAGCTACAGGGAGCACTCTATGACAGGTTGAGGGTGCAGGAGGACTTGCTGATGAAGGAATGTGGGCTCAAAGACTGAGATGTGGGAATGGCAGAAGAGGAATAAGCTGTGGGATAGGGTTGGAGGGGTGTAAAGGAGACTGCAGGAAGAGGCTCAGAATGGGATGGGGAGAGGGTAGACTCCCAGAGAGACTTGCAGTTGGGACAGTAATAAAAGCCATACAACTGCTGCCTAAGACTATAAAGCTTTGAAGCAAAGTTTTTTGTTACAACTTGGTAATTTTAAAATCCTAGTTCCACACCACAGATTACTTATTAAAGTAACCTCTGCCATATATCAGAAACACCATAACCTACATACCCTATTTAATGGGACAAAGTGACTCATGTTCCTTGATGAAATACACTTAGAATTACCCAAGAGCAACTATGTAGTACTCCTGCCTAAAATGTTTAACCTGAATCTAATCTTGAGGAATTGGCCAATTTAAACTGAGGGGTATTTTTCAAAAACAATTGGTTTAGATTTTTCCCAAAGGTCAATGTCATGAAGGACTAAAAAGCACTAGAAAGCTGAAGAACTGGTTTAGATTAAAGGACATTAAAAACAATTAAATGATTAAACAGTTAAATTCAATGTGTGACCTTTGATTGAATCCTGAATTCGAAACGAGCACACATATACACAAAATCCCCAAAATCCAGTTTTAAGGGACATTACTGAGACAGTTAGGGAAATCTGAATATGAATTATATAAGACAGTAGTGTTGGATTAATGTTTAATTATCTAAGTGTGTTAATTGCATTAAGATTATAAAGGAGAATGTCTTTTTCTTAGGAGATGTATGCTAACGTGTTTAGGGGTGAGGTGTTATAAGCGGTTGACTCTCAAATGGTTTAGCAATGTCTATGTGGCTGTAATATCTATACTTTATATCTTTATATACTATATTAATATCTACCTTTCTATCTTTCTATTTAGAGACAGAAAGCAAATGCTTTAAATTTACAGACTGAACTTTAAGATGTGATCAAAGTGAAAAACATCTCAATAATTACATTAAAAAGAATTGTTAAATAATATTTAAATAAACATTATTTTAAGAATTATATTAAAACCCATCATAAAGCAGTGTCAATCTCCGTAGGTTAGTACTGTCTGTGGACAGATCAATAACCAGTTGTCATAACCAATGTAATGACACAATATGCCTTATTTTACATCCTGGAAGTCATCCACGAAGACTGTGAAGCAAAGATATTTTGTTATTTAGGCAAATCAGTGTTAATTGCTCATTTCAAAATACTTCACTGGAAAGGAAAATGAGAGCTTCTTTAAATGGGCATTTCTCTTTCTCTTCAGACATCTCTCCTATTCATGGTATCTCTGGGATAGTAGTCAACAGGCAATGCGGTGGAATTAATGCCATAAGATACATTATATTGGCTCCTCACTTTCTGCTATCCTTGCAAAGTAGAATATCACTAATTCACAAAATGTATGCTCTGTTCCTGCTCTTAACAAGAGGAGAGAGTATTCTAGAGGTAGCTGGTGTAAGTTGTGGCTAAAGTGAGAGTAGAATTGGGGGTGGTATAAAAAGCCTTAAAATCTCTCTTTCTCTTCTCCCATGTAAAGATATGAGAAGGTGCCATCTATGAGTGAGGAAGAGGGCCCTTATCAAACACCAAATCTGCTGATGACATGATCCTGGACTTCCCAGTCTCCGGAACTGTCAATGAAATAGGAGGATTTGAAATGAGAATGCCTTTTACAAATTGATGAAACGATGAAGCTTTTTAAAGAAATAAAATCTTAGGTTAAAAAAAAAACTTAGATTAAATAAACAATCTGTAAAAGAAACTAAGGTGATATTTATAATACTGTCAAAAAAAAATACTGAGAAATAAGCCTAATCAAGCAAGTGAAAGGCCTGTACATTGAAAATTAGAAAATATTGATGAAAAACATTAAAAAATGTTTTAAGAAATCCCAATGATATATATTTTTTCAGAAATAGAAAAAGCCTCGCTAAAATTCAAAAGGAATTTCACTTAAATACTCAAAACAATCTTGAAAAAAAAAAAAGAACATAGTTGGAGGTCTCACACTTCATGATTTCAACATTTATTACCAAAATTACTATTCTAATCAAAACAATGTGGTGCTGACATAAAGATAGACATATAGGCCAATGGAGAAGAACACAGAACCCATAAAAAAATATCATATATATGATCAAATGGTTTTCAACAAGAGTGTCAAGACTTCCTAATGGTGACAGACTGTCTCTTCAACAAATAGCATTGAGCCAGTTGGATATTCACATACAAAGGAAAGAAATATAACACATACTACATTGTATATGACAATTATCTCAAAATATATTAAAGATAAGACTCAAGCTATAAAACTCCTTGAGGAAAACACAGATGAAAGTTTCTTGAGTTTGGATTTGGCGATGATTTCTTGGATATGACATGAAAAGCATAGGCAATAAAAACAAAAATGGACAAATGAGACTACATCAAATGTAAAAATTGTTGTGTGTCAAAGGATACAATCAACAGCATGAAAAGATAACTTACAAAATAGGAGAAAATATTTGCAAATTATATATCTGATAAGGTGTTAATATCTAAACGATATGAAAAACTCCTACAACTTAACAAAAAACCAAATAACCTGATCAGTAAATGAACAAACACTTGAATAGATACTTTTCTAAAGGTGACATAGAAATAGCCAATAAACATATGAAATGATACTCGACATCACTAATCTTTAGAGAAATGCAAATCAAAATCAAAATGAGATATTACCTTGCATACATTAAGATAGCTACTACCACCCCTTGCCCTGAAAATAACTGTGGGTGAGGATGTGGAGAAATTCAAACCCTTGTGCACTGTTGCTGAGAATATAAAATGGAGCAACTACTATGGAAATCAATGTAGCAGTTCTTCAAAAAATTGAAAATAGAATTATCATATGACCTACTAATCCAAATTCTAGGTACATTCAAAGTAAAGAAAGCAGAGTCTAAAAGAGGTATTTACAAACCCATGGTCATAGCAACCTTATTCATAATACCAAAGAGATGGAAGAAACACAAATGTTGATCTTCTGATGAAAGATAAACAAAATACAGTATATATATATATATATATATATAATGGGATATTATTCACTCTTTAAAGGAAGGGAGTACTGTCACATAAAACAATATCGAGGACAATATGATAAGTAAAATAAGCCAGACAAAAATGGAAAAATACTTTGATTCCACTTATGTGTGATATGTAAAGTGGTAAAAATCAGAAAAAAGTAGGCTGAATTGTGGTTACCAATGGCTGGGGAGAGGGAAAATAGGGAGTTTCTGTATAGAGCTCTGTTTTGCAAGATGCAAAAGTTCTGGAGACCTATTGCATAACAATGAGGATATACTTAACCCTACTGAACAGTTCCGTAAAAACTGGTTATATAGTAAAGTTTATTTTATAGTTTTTTCAACAAAAATTTCTTATAATTGTCAAAATATCTTTAAAGCTATTCAATAACATTCATAACTTCCCCAAATGAAAGTTTTGATTTATTTCATTGATTCAGTTGATAATTAAAGAGGTGTTTCTCTACTACTCATTCCTTGTATATGATATCATGCAGTCCAACACATCTTTTAAAAATAATTTTATAAAACTCATCCTTTTAAATCAGAAAACAAGTACGTATTTATTGCAAAAATTCCAGAAAGTCCAAACTAACAATGTTTACAATACCCCCTACCTGGTGAAAAACAATGTTAATGTTTTGGTCTGTCACCTCTCACACCCTCTTCTATCAAGTGTATTTATGGAATATGTGGTTTTTATATAAATGAAAATGTATTTTAGATGATTTTGTAATCTACTTTTTAAAAACAATATATTGTTGACAATTTTGAGTCTTAGAAGTCCTTTTAGCGGAACTTTTGAACTTTCTTATCTAAGTAGGAATAGACGGGCACTCTAATTTTGATATTTGGGCATCTTAAATTGATCTGTGATTAAAATTCACTCACTAAACTCTTGTCCCTAGTGGTGTTTAATTTTCCAATTTCAAAGGCTTCTGGCAAGAATGAATAAGGTCTTTCTGGTCCTAAAAGATTTGGTGTGTTTCATTTCTTTTCTGTGCCAGAAAACATTTTATTAAGATGAGCTCTGCTATGGACATTTCTGTGAAGTTACAGTAGTTTTACTGTTCCACACAATCCCTATATCTCATCAGATCACACTACACAAACTTGTAGGGAAAATGGATGACGAGGAAGGACCAAAAGGGCTAAACTGAAAGATAAAACCACCAAATAGCTTTACAGAGATGTCAGCTGAGCACGCACATAGAAGCATTAGACAATAGAAGTGACATTCCAAACAACATCTTTTTTCCCCCTTGTACACACTAAAAATGCTTGTATTAATTGACAGCAGATAAAAGGTGAAAGAATACAATGCATAGTAACTCATGTTAAAGCTTACAGGTAAAAGACTGAATTCTCCTGTGAAATAAATGGCTTTCCACTGAATAAACTGGAGTTGTTTCAAGGACACCTTTTCATTTATGGAGCAGGTGCAGATGAAGTTTTGAGAAACTTGGGCAGTATTTTTTAAAAATAAAACATTTAATTAACAAGCTTGAAAACAGTGAAGCACTTGAAGTAGGAATAAAACAATTGTTTTATATCAAACAGTGAAAATCCAATTTGTGAGTACAACTGTATTGAAAAGCTTTAAAATATTAATAAATTGCTGTGGGCTTTAAAAAGAACTTCTAATTTTCTTTCAAGGTTTTCCCTTGAGACAAGTTCTAAACCAGAAAAGATGTTCAAATGAATGTGTAAAAAGTATATTCTTTTCGAAGGTTCAAAAGCTCATTTAAAAGAAACAAGATCAAAAGGAGTTAGAATATTTATAAACACTAAAAAATAAATAAAATGCACACACATCTCTATGTGTGGATTTTTTTTTTAATCTAGGTTGTTTTGAATGGCAGTTGCTATCATGATTCTTTAATAACTTGTTCTTAGGGTTTAAGCACAATGGATTTAAAAAATAATATAAAGATACAGTGCATGTTGTTTCCCAAGGGACTAAAGCATAAGGAGATTTGTGAAAGTTATGTAATAAAAATAATCTTGAGAAAGATACCATTTCAAGATAAAAAAGTTTCTGTTAAAGGTTTAAATGTTCTTTACATTAAATTTTCCATAAAGTAATCCTTTTTGATTCCAGCCTTTTCTGTCAAAGACTCCTGTAACCCCATGTTGGTCATATCAGGTCTTGCTTTAGGCCACAGCGTTTGCTGGGTTCTCAGGTATTGGTTCCTGAGTGGCTGTGGTTGGGATAGGAGCCCTGGAAAGCAAGTTGGGTAAACTTCATGATGGCAGCCAGGTCTTTTGACGGAGTGTCCAGAATTGACAGGCCACTAGCGCTCTTTTCCTTTGTGCCTCCCATTTGAAAAAATGCAGCAAATAAAAATCACTAAACACCTTCTGAGACAGTTTACCTGCATGGTGGGGACCTAATGAGATTAAAGAAAAACTGGATTCCTTTCTCCTTCCTGACAAGGCAGAAGTGACCCTGAAGGTACCAGAAGAAAATTAAAGGCACATAGGATGATGTTTCCCAAGGCACTCACAGAAAAGGGTGGAACAGTGGTCCCTTTTACATCATCCTGGTTATTCTACACTTCACAAACCTTTTTAGTATCTATTCTCACTCCTATTGCCAAATAGGTTAAAAACAGATGGTTGAATAAGAGAGAATGTTCTGGTTTTTCCTCTTAAGAAAACTAAGAATCTTGATTCCATATGCTTAATTTTCCATGTCTTGAGATAATAATGCCTAGACTTTGAGTAGATTACTTTGCTTTTGTTTAGAAAGAGAAAACAACCACCAAGAGGAAAAAACAAGGCAAAGAATGGAAAATAGAGAAACTGAATAGCTCGAAACACAGCACATGAAACAATCTGTACTATTAAATTATGTTAAGGCTTACACTCAAAAAGTGCCTCATTTTCTCAAATGCGTGCAGCTATTACTCCTTTAAACGAGTTCCTTATTAAGTTGCTCATTTCACTTCTCTTATATTTTACCTAGGGTTTAAGTCTTTTGATCTCTTTATAGCTTTTTGCCTTCTGATCTCTTACCTCTCTTCAAATTGTTTGCTTAATTATTGATTCTCACCCTCTTTTTAGAGGTCCTAGCACACCTTCTTCTTTTCACTAAAATGTCATTGCATGACACCTCTTTTTTTTTTCCTGGAACTGTGTGGTAAGTACACTTTATTTTTTAAAATTATATTTTATTGATTATGCTTACAGTTGTTCTAATTTTTCCCCCTTTGCCCTCCTCCAGCCAGCCCTCCCTCCAATCCCTCAGGCATTACCCACACCATTGTCCATGTCCATGGGTTATGTATGTATGTTCTTTGGCTTCTCTATTTCCTATGCTGTATTATACACCCCAATGACTATTCTGTAACTGCCAATTTATACTTCTTAATCCCGCCAACTTTTTCACCCATCCCCTCGACCTCGCTTCTGTCTGGCAACCATCAAAACATGCTCTGTATCTATGATTCGTTTTTTGTTCTGCTTGTTTGTTTTGTTTTTTAGATTCAGTTGTCGATATATATGTATTTATTGCCATTTTATTGTTTATATTTTTGATCTTCTTCTTAAAGAAGAAGAACACATTTAACATTTCATGTAATACTACATTGGTGGTGATGAGTTCATCGCCTTTAGGTTTTTCTTATCTGGGAAGCTCTTTATCTGTCCTTCTATTCTAAATGATAGCTTTGCTGGGTAGAGTAAGCTTGGTTTTAGGTCCCTGCTTTTCATCCCTTTGAATATTTCTTGCCAATCCCATCTAGCCTGCAAAGTTTCTTTTGAGTAACAGTAGCTTTCTTTTTAAGCTGACAGTCTTATGGGGGCTCCCTTATAGGTAACTAACTGCTTTTCTCTTGCTGCTTTTAAGATTATCTTTTTGTCTTTAACCTTTCACATTTTAATTGTGATATGTCTTGGTGTGGGTCTCTTTGGGTTCATCTTGTTTGCTACATCTTGTTGCTACAAAGGGATGTGCTGACAGCTGCTACTTGTGCTGGGCTTGGAGGTGTCCAGGTGAGGCCATGCTATGAACCAAGGCTAGCTGCTGCTGGTGCCTGGCCTGGGGCAACTTAGCAAGAGGTATGAGGCTCACTGAAGCCAGATGCTGCTTGTTTGAGATAATTTAGGAAAATCTGAAGCATGGGCCAAGACAAGTCATTTGTAGGAAAAAGCCACTGGAAACAGCTTGGGTGGGCCCAAAAGTTGGGTGAGGCAGAGTCTCAGGGAATCACTAAGGTGAGGCAAACAGTATTAGCCAGGTTGATGAAGTCTCAGATATGGTGCCTGTCTGCCAGCTCTGCAGCTCTGTGCAGGGAGGGCTCATAAAAGGAAAACCAACCTCTGCCAGCACTTCTGTCTGGGAGAAAGCTGCCCCGCTGGCTCTTGCCCTGATGCCAGACAATTCAGTTCCTCACCATATGTCTCTGGTGCCTTTCAACCTGTTTCCCCCATGCTGGTGCTCAGAGGAACTGAGTCTGAGTGAATCTGTGTTCAGGTCCTTTAAGAGGAATTGCCAGGGAGTCTAGCAGTTTCTCTCTTCTACAGCCTCAAATGCCACTGGATTTTACAGCCAGAAGTTATGGAAACTTCTTTTCCCGGCACTGGAACCATGGCCTGGGGTCCTGGTGGGGGGCTGGGACTCTTCACTCTTGAGATATCCCTCCCAGTTTTTATCCATCATATGTGGGTGTGGTATCATCCCATTTCACATCTCTGTCCCTCCTACCAGTCTCAATGTATGTTCTTTAATTCCATAGTTGTAGGACTTCTATTCAGCTCAATTTATGATGGTTCTGAATGATGGCTGTTCTATTGTTTAGTTGTAATTTTGATGTGGTTGTGTAAGGAGGCAAGCTGTGTTTACCTCCGCTGTCATCTTGACCTTGCATGAAACCTTTTACATGCTGAATGAAACCACAGAGATTAAGGATAATTACTGCTTACCTAAAAAAAAAAAATCACAATATTTACCTTCCCTTTTGGTATATCACCATGGGTAATGCAATGCAGACATTATCTTGTTCACTGTTTCATGTATTATTATTAAGTACTTGCTAGGATATTATTCAACTTGCTAGGATATTATTCACCATGTTGAAGAGCCATTGAGAATGTTAGACATTACAGCAACTCTTAACCAGAAATTAAGAGAGAGACTTTATAAGCCAGCTTTCTCACGGACCCTCCACCAGAAGAACTTTATTTACCAAAGTTTGAGAATGTGATGAAGCTTCGTATGTACCATCTCATAGAACTGTCATCCCCAGGCCTAATGTGGCCACATGTCTCCAGGCCACGGGCTCCATTAAGGACAACACTCCAAGACAGAGGAGAGCAACATTTTAGTCAATCACATATATATGTGAATACTGGAAAATAATTTTGACAGAGATGCTAGAATCCTGTAGTAAGTACATGCAACCTTGCCAAATTACTTAACTTCTGTAAGCCTGAATTTCTTTACCTCAAAATGGGGAAGGTAATAATAATATCTATCTCATATAGTTGTAGAAATTAAATATTTTTTAAATATTAGTAAAATATTTAGATAAATGGAACTTATTATTAACTATTAAAACCTAAGATTCACCATCAAATCTTCTTAAACAGAATAGGCGGAAGAGATTTTTCCCCATTTTTTTCTAGTTAAGAATTATAATACATAAATAACCGTGATACCCGTAGGAACCTCTGAAGCAGGTAAGACTATATATTCACACCACTTTAAATGTCTCCAGGTAATTGTGCTTTGTTGAGTTTAGTTGTAGATGCCATTTTTAGTTGCTGTCAGTATTCTCTTATTGCTTCTGATATGCTGCTGTATGTTGCATATTACTCATTCACTTTATAGACCAGTTCGATCTAATAGCCAAATACATTATTTAAAATTTTCTAGTAGTCACATTCAACAGAGAGAATCAGGTGAAATGATCTTTAATGATTTATTTTATTTAGCCCAATGTACCAAAATTATTATTTCAACATGTAACCAATATACAAATATTGTGATGTATTTTACATTAATTTTTTCGCACCAAATATTTGAAATATTGTGTTCTTTTTTTACTCTTTTAGCACATCTCAATTCCATTGCTGAATTTTATTAGATACTTGTTCTTTATTTAGATTTCATAAGATTTACAGTTGAAAAAGTAGATTTACATGTGCAAGTTGTTCTAAACGTACTTAAAAGTTTCCCAATGAGCAAATGAGTATCAGTTTTAAAATTAAAAATAGTTTTAGTTAAATAAAATTAAAAATTCAGTACCTCAGCTGCACTAGCCAAGCACTCAATAGCCCCACGTGGTTGTCACGACTACATTGGTCAACACTGCACTGGATGATACTGAGCACTTACAATGCATGAAATGCATTTGGCTAGAGGCAGGTTATAAGGCCTGGTGCTCTCCCCTCACCCTCTGCCCCCACTCCCGAAGTAGGGGAGTTGAGAGATATACAAAACACAGCAATGTTTTGAGAGTAGTTCTTTGCTTCTTCCTGTAGAATGTGACTTTATGACTCAAAGGACTGTTTCTTATTCCTTTTGAGTTTGTATCCATTACCAAGATCACTGAGGTTTCTGATAGTCTTTCTCAATAATAAGGCATTATTTTGTATTTGTATGTGTCACATATGCAGGGTTGTGCATGCCTGTAATAATTGTGTATGCTTTTCATGATGAAATAAAGCACCTTCTATTCAAACTGTAGCTTTAAAAAATTACGCAGCATTTGTCAATGTGCAATCGGATTTTCTCATGTCAAAATGTATACATTTGTTGATTATTCTACCTTCCTATCCATATTGTTGTTAACTTCAGATTTCTATTTCATTTCATCCCTTCAAATGACTGACTTTTTCTCATTATTTTCTGCTATTGAATCCAATGTTGCACAGAAAAGTTGATTTGTTAATTAGTTTAATCGCCTCTTCTCATAATGGCGGGGTAAGATTGGCGGAGGAAGCTTGTTATCAATCCGTGCTACTGGTAAGCAGTAATTATAGATAATGACGCCTTTGTCTTGCCGCATTCTGAAGATTGTCTTGAAATTCTCCTCACTGAATTAGCAAATAGATTGTCATGTTGAATTCTCCTGTGGTTTCTTCCCGTAACTCATCCGCTACTCTCCCCCCAATGAAACAAAATTGCAGCTTGTTAGGTGGAAGCTCATTTGAAGTCTCAATTTTCTTGAGTATTCAGCTCTCATAGGGAAGTGCCAGGTGCTCAGTCATGGCCACAGCACTTGCCTTTAGCTTAAGGTTCCGACTCAACTGGCATCCTACAAGTCTTTGATTTCCCTTTTACTTGAAGAGGCAGCGGTTGTCTTGACAGCAGAGCTAAAGCTCTGTCCTTGTACTTTGATGCATATTGTGGTACAATCTAATAATCAAAGTCATTTGTCAAGAAATAGGGTGTTCCCACTGTTCTCTGAAGAGATTGGACTAAACAGCCGATTTTATGTGGTTGTAAGCCAGAAATGGCAACCATCACCACTTTAGAAATGTGCCTGGAATGCAGAACCCAGAGCAGGTTTTAACCAAGACTATACCTTTATATTAATAGTTCTCAACCAGGAACAGGGGACTGGAAATGTCTGGTGATATGTGTGATTTTCATGACTAGAGAGAAAATTGCTATTGGCATCTAGTAGGTAGAGGTCAGGGGTGCTGCTAAACATCCTACAATGTACAGGACAGTCCATGCAATAAAGAATTATCTGGCCCAAGATGTGAGGGCCAAGGCTGAGAAACTCTGCTTTATATGATTGTGAAGGGACCACGGTGGCATATTTGATCCTCTCTCTCTTCAACAGTCAGTTATTTATATGGCTCGGAGAATAGTTGATTCAGTAAGAAAATTAGAATTGCAAACTGAGTGAATTTTCTATACGATGTCATGGGGACTTCTTATTGACAAGAGATAAGAAATAAAAATGGGAAAAAAACCCTTCTTTTAATTAAAGTAGAAATTTGTTTATTTTCTATTATTAAAAAAGTATAATAGAAGTGATATGCTAAATTCTGACATACTTCAGAGTCATCAGCAGATTCCTTAATAGAACCACATTCTTTCACCAGCAGAGAGAAATATCAAGGTCTGTGAATGTTGTAATCAGATATATTTTGGCCAAAGGGTGCTTGGATCTTTCACTTCTTAACATTAGACTCCAATTGGGGAAAACCCTAAGGTTGTGGTCTTGTACAATTACAAACCCAGTCTAATTCTCAGCAACTTGGAGGTGTTCAGATTTAAATTTATCTCATGACAGTAAAGAGCTTGTCAGTCTCTAGGGGGCTTTTGGACTGAGGTGGATCTGGAGCTGTGGGTTAGGGTCATCTTGGAATTGAGAGTCACCATCCCTTGTAATAGATTCTGCTCAGCAGTGCCAAAACACGTTTATTGTTGACACTTATAGCGTGGTATATGAAAATGGGATGACATATTTAAAAATATTTCTATCTCCATAGATCAATTTAGGAGAATAATGGTAACTCTGTAAAGAAGGTATTTCTACTCCCTTTCTCTTGAGAGATGGCAACATTTCTTTCTCTCACTGGAAAATTTCTGGCAGTGGCTGTATGACCATATGTGGGTATTATTATTTATTTCACTGAGTTGAAAATCATGTTAGATAATTTCTGAGGTCCTTTATAACACTGAGGTTCTCTTATTCAATGGCTCTGTGAGTTTATCCTTAAGAACTTACAGTTGTATAGTTTTTCAATCCCCAACTCCCTATTCTTCCGTGTACAGTTCTCCCTAATTTGGTTTCATCTGTTGCTGCCTCCATAATCCCCCAATCTGTTAATATTTACCCTGACCCTTGCACATAATCACGCTCTTTCAGTCTCCCACTCCTGGAATGTCTCCTGCTCTTCCTTCAAAGCTTAGCTCCAATACTACCTTTCAGGAAGCTCTTTTCTACTGTTCTGGCCTAAACTGATGGTTTCATTTTCTTATTTCTCCCACATTTATAATCTGATTAATAGAACATGGGGAAACATTGAAATGTTTTCATAAAAGTAGATGTACTAGCAGAGGAAAAATGGATTTCTACCGTAACTTCTATGGTTTCTATGCTTACTTCTTATAAAGAAGTCCCTCACCTCTTCACAATGAATAACAATGAGACTATTTAGTACTTAATTTTAAGTCCTTTTTAAAAATTGAAAAACATATTTTCTTTGTTCATGACCCCAAGTCAAGTCTCTGTCCATCACCATTTATCCCCTCTATACTCTCCTTTACCTCCCCCACTCCCCCGGAATGATAAGTTCTTTCATAAGTTCTTGCCTCCTTAACTAGACTTTTAAAAAATATTTTATTGATTATGCTATTACAGTTGCTTAATTTTTCTTTCCACTTTATCCCACTCCACCCTGCACCCCATCCTATCATCTGCATGTCAACATTTTCCCGTCACCACTTTCCCCAGCCCCACCCATCCCCACCTCCCACCCTCAGTCCTTCCCCCATTTGGCTTTGTTGATGTCTCCTTTATGCATGTTTCTTGATGACCTTTCCCCTTCTTTCCCTGGTTATCCCCC